>CAUYQG010184027.1:0-15112 GCA_963574415.1 Tarsius wallacei
TCTGATAAGGTGACACTTGAGCAGAAACCTAGGGGGAAAAAGGAAAAATTTAGCCCAGCAGACATCAGTGTAAAGAGCATTCAAGTCCGAGGAGATAATCACTGCAAAGGCCCTGAGGTAGGCAGATGCCTGGTAGTTTCGAAGCGTAGCAAGGAGGTCAGTAGTGCCTCTGGAGGAGAATAAGAAAAGAAAGAATGCTGAGATGGGGCTACAGAAGCAGCGGGGCCTAGATCCAAGGGAAGGTGCTCAGAAGCCACTGGGCTTTTTGTGAGTTAAAAGGAGAAACTTCGGAAAACTGAGCGGAGGAGTGGCAGGGTATGATGTGTTTCAAGAAGATCTCCCTGGCTCCAAAGCGGAGGACAGACCTAAAGGCAAGCCTGGAAGCAGGAAGACAACTGCGAGGCTACCACTCGGGAGATGAGGTGCTTGGATCCATCAGGCAGAGGAGGTGAAGATACGAGAGGGCAGATTCTGAAGATGCCGAAGGGATTTGACAGTGGACAATTATGGGGAATAAGGGTGGGAGAGAAGTCCAAGCCGACTCCAAGGCTTGTAGCGTGAGAAACTCCAAGAAGGATGCTGCCATTCACTGACTGAGTTGGGGGAAAATGTGAGAGGATGAAGGGTGACTTTCAGAAAAGAAACAGGCTGGGTGTGGTGGCTCATGCTCTAATCCGAGCTCTTTGGGGGCCCAGGTGAGAGGGTTGCTTGAGCCCAGGAACTTAAGACCAGGCTGGGCAACATAGTGAGACCACATCTCTATAAAAAAGTTGAAAAATTAGCCAGGCATGGTGGCACACGCCTGTCGTCCCAGCTTCTCCAGAGGGCTAGGCAGGAGGATCGCCTGAGTCCAGGAGGTGGAGGCTGCGGTGAGCCATGATCGCACCACTGCAGTCCAGCTTTGGCGACAGAGTGAGACCCCAACTCAAAAATGAATAAATAATACATAAAATAAAACAAACAAGGGTTTTGTACATACTAATGTAGTGGGAAGACAGAGAGGCCATGACACCGAGGCTGTTATAGGAAGTGGCAATTTTATTTACACCGGTGGACTCGGTGGCTAACGCTCCCAGGCCGAGCACCCGGGAAGGGAGGAGAGGTTTCTTATACCCCAGTTGAGGCCAGGAAGGGGGGGTCTGTTGAGCGATTACACGTTCTCTTTGGAATTTGCAAGGTTGTACTCGGCAAAATCAGATCTTTCAAAGAACAAATGGTCTCCAGGAATTGCAACTGTCAACTTCAAAAAGAGAGGATTTGGGTAATGTTTGTGAATTGGTCACTCTTTTGCATTCCCAAGAAAACCATTCTCCGCTATTTGGCTTTCCCAAGCAAGAACCTTTCTGGCAGGTTTTCGGAGCTTGCCGATTGAGCTCTCAAAGGGAAGACTTTTAACTGCCATCAGCTCCCTTTCTGCCTCGTTCCTCGCTTTGCTGCTCGACCCTTCATGGGTCTAGAGCATCATCCTTAACTTGGTGTATTTACATCATGTGGGCTGCAGTTTTTCGTTCAACAACTGTTTTCACAAACTTAGAAATGGCGTTCATAGCCGGGCTCGGTGGTTCAGCCTGTAATCCCGCGCTTTGGGAGGCTGAGGTGAGTGGATCGCCTGAGCCTGCGGGTTTGAGACCCACCTGGGCAACTTGGCGAGACCTCATCTCTACAATAAATCAAAAAATCAGCTGGGCGTGGTAGTACATGCCTGTAATTACAGCTACTCGGAAGGCTGAGGAGGAAGGATCGCCGGAGCCCAGCAGGTCGAGGCTGCGGGGGCCGGGAGCGGCAACTGCACTCCAGCCTGGGCGACAGAGTGAGACTCCAACTCCAAAAAAAAAAAAAAAAAAAAAAAAAAAGGTCTCCAAAGAAGGCCAGAAAAGATGAGAAAAAAGAGCAAATGGACACATATGAGTCAACCAACCAAGTGACCAATTTAAAGTAACACAAATCAATATTTACAATAAATGTAAATTGCCCAAACACCCCAACTAAACATCAAAAATAGTTCAATGGGAGCAAATGCAAAACCTAACTATATATTGTACAGAAAGATCTAACTAAATATAAAGACAGTGATGAGTTTTAAAAGTATGGAAAAAGTAGTCCTTACAAATACTAATTAAAAGGAAGGTGGAGTGGGTATATAGTATTAATTTCAGACAGAGAAGGAATAGGTAGAAATCACACTAAGGAAAAAAGAGGTGGACTACGGTCTCAATAAATCTAAAAGGATTGAAAAAAATAGAGACTCAAGTATTTTCCAGCTAGAAATTAGAAATCAATAACAGATATCTGGAAAAGTCTACAATATATAAAAGTTAAACACACTTCTAAATCCATGAAAGCCATATGAAATTTAGAAGGTATTTTTAACTGAATAAAAATAAAAACAGGCTGGGCGTGGTGGCTCATGCCTGTAATCCCAGCACTTTGGGAGACTGAGGTGAGAGGATTGCCTGAACCCACGGGTTCGAGATGAGCCTGGCCAACTTGGCAAGACCTCATCCCTACAATAAATCAAAAAATTAACCAGGCATGGTGGCACACGCCTGTAGTTCCAGCTACTTGGAAAACTGAGGCAGAAGGATCATCTGAGTCCAGTAGGTCAAAGCTGTAGTGGTCGTGATCGTGCCACTGCACTCCTGCCTGGGCAACAGAGTGAGACTCCAACTCAATCAATCAATCAATCAATTAAATTAAAAATAAAAGCAATAAAATGTTTGAGATACATCTAAAACAGTACTTAACAAGAAATTTATAGCTTTAAATGTTTATATGAGAAAAGGAGAAAGGACCAAAGCCGGGCATACTTCTGTAGACCCAACTACTTGAAGGACTAAGGCAGAAGAGGGTCACTTGATCCCAGAAGGTCCATGTCATCCTGGGCAATATTAGTGAGATCCTGTCTGTAAAAAGAAAAAAGAACAGAAAAGAAAAAAGGATAAAAATAAATGATCTCAGAAGCTAGAAAAAAATAAGAGCAAATTAAATCTATAGTAATAAAGGAAGCCATAAAGAGAAGTCATTGATAGAAAAGAATAGACAATAGAGAATATCAGTAAACCAGAAGCTGACTCTTAAAAAAGAATTGGTAAACCTCAGGCCTAACTGATTAAGAGGATAAAAGAAACACATTATGGCTATCAGGAAGGAAGGAAGGTAATCACATGACATTAAAAGGCTAAAACAATATAATTAACAATTTCATACTAAAGAATTTACTAGTTTTGTTGAAATGGACACAGTCCATGAACACAACTCCAAAGCTTAAGAAGAAAGATATATTTTAAATTAGCCCTATGTGTATTACAGAAATTTAATTCAGAATGAAAGATTTTTCCACAAAGAAAACTGCGTGTGCAGTGGCTCACACCTGTAATCCCAGCGCTTCGGGAGGCAGAGGCAAGAGGATTGCCTGAGTCCAGGGATTCAAGACCAGTCTGAGCAACCTGGCAAGACCTCATCTCTACAAGTCAAAAAATTATCTGGGTGTGATGCTGGGCACCTGGAAGCTACTGGAAGGCTAAGGTGGAAGGATCACCTGAGCCTAGCAGGTGGAGGATGCGATGGCCATGAGCATGCTACTGCACTCCAGCTTGGGCAACAGAGTGAGACTCCTACTCAAAAAAAAGAAGAAAACTATAGGTCCAGATCATCTTACTGATGAATTTTGTCAGGCATCTTTAAGGAAGAAATAATACCAAGTCTCTATAAGCACTTTCAGAAAATAGAGTGGGAGAGAATACTTAAAATTAACTTTTCTTAGTCTGCCATAACCCAAATTCCAAAATCTGACAAAGACATTGTAAAATGAAAAAACCATAGAACAATATAATATCCAGAATCACAGGACTAATCAACTAAAAATGTAATTAAATAGGAAATACTTTTTATAACTTTATTGGATAATCAGAGACAAATACTTGGGAATATATTTAACAAAAAATATTCAAGACCTCTATAGAAGGAATTATCAAACTTCCCATTGTGTTAAGGAACATTTAATATAATAACATCAGTTTCGCCTCAAATTCAGTTATACACATAGTGTAATTTCAGTCAAAAGCCTATTGAAGATTTTTTTTTTGAAGTTGATAACTTTATGTAATTGTATTTAGAAGAAGCTACTTTTAGGAAGAAAATCTAGGTCAGACATGTCCAACCCGCAGCTCATTGTCACAGAAATAAACAAATTGTCCAGTTCGTATAACTGCGTACACTGTGGAATTTTGATTTATGATGGTGTGAAATGTCAGAGCAGTTGGTAAAGAAGGAACCATTCAATATATTTAGGTGAGGAAAAAAATGGTATTAATATGAAAAAAGGAAATTGGATCTTTCCCACATGTGTAATAATTAGATGACTTCTCAAGAAATTGATTGTTATACATGTCAATTTCAAAAAAAAAAAAAAAAAAAGAGAGAGAGAAATTTAAAACTTTCCAAAAATAGACACTAACATGTGGGGAATTCCCCTCCCCTTTCCTAATCAGGTCTCACTCTGTGGCCCAGGCTGGAGTGCAGTGCCACAATCACAGCTCATGTAGTCTTGACCTCCTGGGCTCAGGCGATCCTTCTACCTTAGCCTCTTTGGATCTGGGACTACAGGCCCTCACCACCACGCCCAGCTAATTTTTTTATTTTTATTTTTATTTTTGTAGAGACAAGGTCTCACTATGTTGTTTAGGCTGGGCTCGAAGTCCTGAATTCAAACAATCCTCCAGCCTCTCAAAGGGCTGGGATTACAGGTGTGAGCCACTATGACCAGCCCATTTAGGAAGCTTTTTAAATATTTTTTTTTAAGGATTCAAAATTTATTATTCAATAAATATTGGTAGAGCTGACTTTTATTGTTAATTTTTCATTGAAATGCTGTAAAAATTAAGAGGATATTATAATTTCTTTGGTGAGTAATGCACAAATAGCCTAATAGATAAAAAAATAAGAGGGAGGATAAGTGAAAAGATATTTTACAAAAGCAGGAATACTATGTGACTAATTAACACAGTGAGAGATATTCAACATTATTAGTGATTAGGAAGATACACCTTACGAAATACTATTATGATACTGGGCTCAGTGGTACACACCTGTAGTCTGAGCTACTCAGGAGTCTTAGCTGGGAGGAATCTGAGATTGTATGATCACACTTGTGAGTGGCCACTATACTCCAGCCCAGGTAACATAGTAAGTCCTCATGTCTTAAAAAAAACAAAACTAGTTGGGCATGGTTGCTCACGTTTATAATCGCAACACTTTGGGAGGCCAAGGCAGGATGATTGCTTGAGTCCAGTAGTTCGAGACCAGCCTAAATTCAAGTTTTTTTTTTAGTTCTCCCTTTGTATTCGTTTTAGCATTTTCTTTGTTAACATTTTCTTTGCTTCCTGCTCTGCAAACTGAGCTTTGTTTTCAATTTTGTGAATCATTCTGAAATGCTACGAGGTAGAAAAAGTTGGTGTGATAAATTGTATTAGCTTTTTGTTTGTTTTTTTGTAGACAGGGTCTCACTCTGTTGCCCAGGCTAAAGTATTGTGGTACGATCACAGCTCACGGTAGCCTCAATCTCCTGGGCTAAAGTAATACTCCCACATCAGCCACCTAGGTAGGTGTGACTACAGACAAACAACACCAGACCTGGCTAATTTAAACCTTTTTTTTTTTTTGTGGAGACAGGGTCTTGATCTTTTGCCCAGGCTGGTGTCAAACCCCTGGCCTCAAGTAGTCTTCCCTTCTTGACCTATGTGAAAGTGATGGGATTACAGACATAAATCACTACACTGACTGTCATAGATTTTAGTTTTTTAAAAATCCATTCATATTTCTTAGGATTCTAACATCATCAAGTATATTAATATGTTTAATATTTAGTTACTATTAATGAACCAATGAAACATTGGGAGTAGTCCTTATTATGAATAGTTCTTATTATGAATAGTTTTCTTTGCTTTTTATTTTAAAAAATAATTCAACTTGGCTTTTAATAAGTACATGGCTTTATATAATTGAAATTTTCTTAAAATCCTATGGAAAAATTATGAAGTAAATGCATACCATAAAGTAAAGAGAATAACCTAATCTCTCTAACCCAGCTGTCTTCTTTCTGCATAAGTAATCACTATCTAAATTTGTTGTCTCTTATTCTCATGTGTGCTTTTATACTGTGACTACATATATAATCAAAGACAATATGTGATATTTGTGTATTTTTGAACTTAGCACTTGGTATATATCATTTTGCAATTTGTTTTTTTAATGTAACTTTGCTTTTGTGGTTTAGTTTTTTTAATGTGATTTAACTTATGTATAACTTTCAATTATATGATTCTGGCAAAATCTATTCATACTTTTAAAATAACTTTTAAATTATTTGTTTTTTCTTTTAAGAGACAGTGTTGTTATAATTGGTTTAATAATTATCTTTGTAATGGATGTCTGATAATTATTTGAGACTATATTTTTAAAAGCAGAATTATTGCCTTTACCACAGTTTACTAGACGTTGCTGTATTTCTCTCCCGGGTATATTTTTAAAATCTATTTTTTCATTTTTTAAATATCTTCAGCTTTTTAAAAACATCTTTATCAACATTTAGTATTGTCAGTCTTTATAATTGCTGTTAATCTCATAAATATAAAATAGTGTCTTAATGTTGTTTTCTCCCAGAAGCTCATTTTTTCACATTGGCAAGTTTGTATGACTAAAAGTTTTAAGTTTTAGAATAGTTATTTATCAAGTTTTGTGTATATTGTGAAGTAGAAATCCATTTTTTCAAGTAATATACTAAGTTTCTAAGCAACATTTATAAAATACTCTCTCCATTTTCCACAGATATCCAATGCAACTTCTTCAAATAGTGAGTTGTTTTAATGAAAAGGACTTTTTCTCCCCAATCTGTACCACTGTTCAATTGCCTTTCTTGCCCCAATAGAACATTATTGTAGCTTTATAAACTTTGCAAGATTAAGCTTACCACATAGGAAGAAAGGATCCTTTTGATATTTTTGACTGGAATGATATTGTATTTATATATTAATTCAGGGAAGATTTCTGTTTTACTATATTCTTTTTCCCCACGAACACAGTATTTGTCTCTATTTGTTAGGGATCTTGTATTTATGCTATTAGGTAGAGTTTACAGTTTTTTCCATACAATTTGCAAGTCTTTTGTTGATTAATCCCCGTGACTAATTAATAGTGGTCATTGCTATTAGAAATAAAATCAACAGCCAGGCATGGTGAGATCCCAGCACTTTGGGGAAGCAGAGGTGAGAGGATTGCCTGAACCTAGAGATTTGAGACCAGCCTGGGCAACTTGACAAGACCTCATCTCTACAGTAGATTAAAAAATGAGGCAGGCATGGTGGCATGTGTCTATGGTTCTGGCTACTTGGAAGGCTGAGGCAGAAGGATTGTCTGAGCCCAGCAGGTCGAGGCCGCAGTGACCATTAGCGTGCCATTGCACTCCAGCTTGGGTGACAGAGTGAGACTCTGATTCAAAAAAGAGAAAGAAAAAAAAGAAAGAAAAATCTACATTTTGTGATGATCTTTTGTCCACTTGACTTGCTGAAGTCTTTTTTTCTTTTCTTTTTTTTTTGAGTAGGCGTCTCTGTCGCCCAGACTGGAGTGCAGTGGCACGCTCAAGGCCACCACAGTCTCAACCTGCTGGGCTCAGGAAATCCTTCCATTTCAGCTTTCCAAGTAGCTGAAACCACACCACTGCACCCAGCTAATTTTTTGATTTATTATAGAGACAGGGTCTCTCCAAGTTGCCCAGGCTGGTCTCAAACCCCTGGGTTCAGGCAATCCTTTTGCCTCCACCTTCCACAGTTCTGGGATTACAGGCGTGAGTCACCACACCCAGCTGAAGTCTTTTCAGTGTTTCAATGATTTGACTATAAAGTACCTTGGAATTTTTGCCTCACAACCACTTTGTTTCTTCTTTTCCAATGCGTATGCTTGGAATTGCTTATACTTTCTTAAAAATATGTTTTTCTTGCTTAAAGTGTTGACTTAAACCTACAGATCACTGTTAGATATGATAATCATGGCAGACATAATTGTATCATTTTGGTGGTAAAAAGAATGCTAACATATGTGAAAAAAGGATTACAACCTGTTTCAAAATTAAAAATACACAATCACTGTGAGTCAGCAGTGGTTTCTTAACCTTGTTCCTGTTATGACATTTATAGAAATTTTGTATAGCGCACTGAAGTAAATTAAGGCAGCTTCTTGTAGCTAGGGTCCCTTGTGCCTCAGGCCCCTCCTAGTTGCCTCAAAGGCTAAATAGATCAAAATCTGGGACAGTACCCTGTTAACTTATTGGAGGGATTCTAGTTGGAAATCTTTGTTCTAATGTTTTACTTTTAAGAGTGATAGTAGCTCTAGATTTTGTGTAGGTATTATCTATTAGGCTAAGGAATTTTTTATTTTGCCAAAAGGTTATTTTTTAATTGTTGTTTATAGATGATTACTGAATTCCATCAAATGCTTTTCCTGAATCTAATGAGTTGATTGTAATGTTTTATCCTTTACTATTTTAATGTGGTGAATTACATTGTTAGGACAAATTGCATTTTGGAGATGAGCCCACCTTGGTTATCAAGTATGACATATTTCTAGATGAAATTAACAGAAGAGTTTTTATTTATCTGATTCATAATGTTGCTGCTTTGGGAAATGCAAACCTATTTTAAATTATGAAACATATTATAAAAATAAAAACTTGCATAAAATATCTTTACATAATATGTTATTTTACATATATTAGCATTGTAAAGTCCTACTCTGTGGCTGCTGCCCAGGTAAAAAGGAGAACATTACGGGTATCCCTCATTGTTCCCCTCACCAGTTACATTTTTTTCCCCTACCACAGGGTATGAGTGTCATCACTTTTTTTGTCAATTATTCCCTTGCTTTATATCCCATTTGTGCGTTCACAAACAGTATACTTTTATTATTTTCAAAAACAATAACAAACCCAGACTTACTTTTGTATGGAGAATGCATTAATGCCATAATTGGAAGAGACCTTTCTAATGATTTTCCTACTTAGAGGAGGTTTTCATGATGCACTCAGAAGGTAAACATGTAGTAATGACTGGTTGTGAGTCCCTCTTTACTGCTGCTAAAGCATCTGAGTGGACCTTTAGTGTAGACCAGATACTAGATTACCTGCGCATGTAAGTCAGAAAGAATAGGCTCACATTTCCTAATTTTAAGCTCACTATATTCTTCCTTATCTCTCAGAAGTAAGTCAAAGCAGAACAGTTCTGTGGTGTAAAACACATTACCTCATTTAACATAGGCAGTATAGTATAGAAAAGAGGATATGAATTTTAACCACATGATTAAGACAAGCCAAGTATGTATAAGAAACTAAACTCAGGATTCTGTCCTCAAGTTACAAAGAAGATACAAAAGCAGAGAAGAGCTTATTGATTATAGGCCTCAATATGTCTATTTTTTTATCCAAAATGTTCTAGTGTGGATTGGTTATCCTCTAGGTCTGTTACACAGGTATAAACCTGGGATCATCCTTTTTTTTTTTTTAATGTGATCCAGGCTGGTCTAGAACTTCTGGACTCAGGGGATCCTCCCACCTCAGCCTCCCAAAGTGCTAAGATTATAAGTGTGAGCCACCGCACCCAGCCTGGCATCTTCCTTTACTGTCTTCATAGAGGTTGCTTTATTCTTTGCTCTGTGTTCATTCATGTGTTTCCTGTATCCCTTGTCTTCTCCTTTTTTAGTTTACTCTGTCATTTTGGTGGAGCACATCCTATGTAGCTTCCTGAAAAAAAGTGCTTGAGAGGTCTGTTTTTTTTTGGTCTTTCCTGAAGTAATTTAAAGAGGTACCATTTTCTCTTTATTTTTAAGCTTTTGAAATTTTATTGTGCTATTTCTTTACATGGGTCTGTTTTAATCTGTTGTGTTAGGCCCTTTCAATCTGGCAGTTTACTTCCTTGAATCCTGGGAGATTTTTTTTTAGTTTTTGTTTTGTTTTGTTTTCTTTTTTGATGATAGCTCTCCCTCCATATTTTTATTTATTTGTTTTTCAGTTCTCTCCTAAAATGGATATTCTTCCTTTAATTTTTTTCTGGTTTTAAAATTTTCTCTCTTATTTTCTATTTCTCTTTTTGTTCTATTTTCTGGGAAATTTCCTCAAATTTCCTTTTAAGCTTTCTACTGATTTTTTTTTTTTTCTATAGCAGCATATTTTTGTTTCTTGGATGAAATTTTTTTTTCTGGTAATAAAAAGTATTGGTTTCATTAATGATTTAGTATCTACATAGTCTTTATTTCCTGCATGTTGTTATTTTTCTTTTGTCTTTTTATTTGTTCACAAACTCTTACGTTAGAGGCTTTCCACAGACACCAAATAATCACTGGCTTTCATGGTTAAAGTTTAAGGTTTGTCTGTTCTGAACTTCAGTGGATGATGATCTGAGATGTTTATGTATGGGTCAAATCCCATCATATTAGAATTTTGAGATACCGCTTCTCAGATTGGTTACTTTCCCCAGGGAAGAATTAATCTCCTGAGTGGTTGGGAAGGTTCTGTCTGTAAAATTCTGGGTACAGAGTAGGGGAAGAAGGTTGAAGTTCTCTGTCTTTAGATATTAGTATGCATACTGCCAGTTTTCCTGTTTTGTTTTGGAAATGGTAATCATAGAAATGGGTTTGGATTGTATCTGTTTTGAGACCCTCTGTTGTAAATTTACTAGGGAATACACTTCTAAACCAGTCAATGTCCCTGGTACACGGAGTTATGGAATGGGGTTGAGGGATCTGATTTTTTTTCTTCTTCAATGGCTTTCATTAAAATCCTTTATAAAATCCTTAACACTCCCCCACCCCCGTTCCAGACTTAACTGTTGCTACCATTTCTTATGCCTTTTGAAGATTCTGTGGTATAAAATGAGTTGGTTCTTAGCTTCTCTGTCTGTGTGGAATGCAGCTGTTTCTCTTCTCTGCCTGGAATGCAACTGTTTCTCAAAATGCCATTGCTTTTCTTTTCCTACCTATACTTATGAGATATTTTTCTTTCTAAAGATTTCTCTTCTTTCTAAAGATGTAGTTTTTGGTAGAGTTTTAGGAGGAAATGAAATTAGATGCCATCTTAACCTGGAAACCTAAACCTACTTTTAAATTGTCCTACTTATTTTTAATATGTTGATATTTATGATGAAGCATTGAAATATCCTGAAATGAGTATATCTAAGTGTTCCCTGTATGTTTTTTAAATTGATTCTGTGATTCTGTTAACTATCTTTATAAATCTCAGCATTCATGCTTTCCTTTTGAAATAACTAGACTTTTTAAAAGGATATGTTAAGACATTTTAGGTGAATCTGAAAAATTATTGTGAACACCAGTTACTATAAAATATCTAAATAAGTAAATTTTGTATTTAATATTCTTTTTTCAGATAGGTACTAAGAAGTAACATCAGAAAAATTATTTTTAATTAAGCTACTTATGGTGTGGTAAAGTTTGACTACAAGCATAGCAGAATCCCATTGAGAAAGACTTTTTTTTTTTTTTAGATTGAAAAATGTAGTTTATTTAGAAAGTAAATTAGAGCGAGAGAGAGAAAGATTGAGAGGAGATTTACCTCCCCAAGATAGGGGAGGGGGCCAAAACTTAGGAAAACATGGTGGTCATCGAGAAAGACTTTTTAATAAAGTAAATTCAGTTAACTCCAAGATGTCTAAGCTTAGAGAATAAAGAAGAATATGATTGGCTAGACTGAATATTGTTTCTGAAGAACATGTTAGATATATTTTTGTTTTGTATGGTAGTAAAATCACTTCTAAAGCTTATCTATTTTTCACGTTTATTTGGATATTTGGAAAATATTTGAAAATGTCTGTTGTCTCAGTAATACATTTGTTATTATTAATAGATTATGATATTTAACATTTTTTTTTGAGTTGGAGTCTCACTCTGTCACCCAGACTGGAGTGCAGTGGCCGCTCCCAGCCACTGCAGCCTCGACCTGCTGGGCTCCGGGCGATCCTTCCGCCTCAGGCTTCCAAGTAGCCGGAATTACAGGCGCGCTACCACACCCAGCTAATTTTTTGATTTATTGTAGAGATGAGGTCTCGCCAAGTTGCCCGGGCAGGTCTCGAACCCGCGGGCTCAGTCAATCCACTCACCTCAGCCTCCCAAGGCGTGGGATTACAGGCTGAGCCACCGAGCCTGGCCGATATTTACCATTCTTAAACTTTCTTTACAGGCTTAACAGTGGGAATGGTTAATAAAGTCATTGCACTTACATGTTTATTTTCAAAATACTTAAGACCTTTTTAAGATAAAACATGGGATAGGTAAACCCAGGTATATTTTTTATAAGAACACAGTCTCACATACAGTCAGTCCCTACAAAGTTTGGGGCTCTGTACTGCTGAAGCTGGAAAAATTAATCCAAAAGTCATATCAAGATTTTGTCATTAGTTTAGCTCATGTGCTTTTTATTATTTGTTTTGCTATTTACTATTGAGAATTAATAGCTTATATATACCACTATATTTATGTTGTCTCTTGAATTAAACTTATAACGTGCAGTATTCGTATTCTGAAAACTGTTATTCCACATATTAAAGATCTAATACTAAGAAAGCCTTAGTCAACTTGAAAAATAAAAGTAAAAAAGAAACAGACTGGTGTTTGACCAAGTTCTTTTTTCTTTCTATAATATAACATTCTACTCAAGAGCTCTTCTTCAGTGGTATCTAGAATTGTTTAGAGTTTTATTTAGTTATAGTGATTTTATATTTTTGCTCAAAAGACAGAATTTTTTGGTAATGGCATATACAGTGTTCACTTTACCTGCTGTATGGATTCCCTGCAGTTTGACTACAACTTTTTAAAAAATTTGAAATGGTGAGACACATGCTATACCAGTTTGATAGGGCTGTTGTAATGAAATACTATAGACTGAGTAGCTTAAACAGCAGAGATTTATTTTCTCACAATTTTGGAGGCTAGAAGTCCAAGATCAAGGTGTTGGCAGGGTTGGTTCCTTCTTAGGGCTATGAGGGTCTTTTGTTACAGGCCTTTCTCCTTGCCTTATATGTGATTGTCTTCTCCCTGTGACTTCACAGGGTCTTACTTCTGCCCAGATTTACTTTTCTTTCTTTCTTTTTTTTTAAATTTTATTTTGACCAAATGAACTTGTTTATTTATTTATTTATTTTTGAGTTGGAGTCTCTTCTGTTGCCCAGCCTGGAGTGCAGTGGCATGATCACAGCTCACCATACCCTTAACCTTCTGGGCGTAGGCGATCCTCCTGCCTTAGCTTCCCAAGTAGCTGTGATTACAGGAATGTGCCACCATGCCCAGCTAATTTTTAAAAATTTTGTAGAGAGAAAGTCTCATTATGTTCCCCAAGTGTCTCAAACTCAGTCTTCTGCCTTGGGCTCCCAAAGGGCTAGGATTACAGGTATGAACCACTGCATCCTGCCCCAATTTTTTTTTCTTATAATGACATCAGTCATACAGGATTTAGACTCACTCATCCTAATGGTCTCGTAGATGAATTACCTGTGTAAAGACCATTTCTTTAGATAAGGTCTCATTCAAAAGTACTAGAAGTTAGTATTTTAACATATTAATTTTGGGGGGGAGCACATTTTTGACCATAATCCATGTTATTACAAAAATTTGTCTGTAAGATACAGGATATATTTGCCTGAGAAATAACAATTTATTAAAATGCACTTCAGGCTGTGCGTGGTGGCTAACGCCTGTAATCCCAGCACTTTAGGAGGTGGAGGCAAGAGGATTTGAACCTAGGCATTTGAGATCAGCCTAGGCAACTTGGCGAGACCTTGTCTCTACAATAATTCAGAAAATTAACCAGGTGAGGTGGGGTGCACCTGTAGTTTCAGCTACTTGGGAGGCTGAGCCCAACAGGTCAAGACTGCAGTGACTGTGATTGTGCTACTGTACTCCATCATGGGTGACAGAGTGAGACTCTGACTCAAAAACAACAAAAAGCACTTGAATATTATTAAAACAAATTAGAACAAATTTTCCTTTGTCAGAAACATGATTTTTAAAGAGAAACAGTAATGAAGTTCTAGGACTAGTCTTGGGAAGAATAACTCCTTATTACATTAAATGGTCCTTTTAAAGGCAGCTTGATAATCACCTATTTGTTACAGGAACCTTAGTCAAAGAACTGTATTAAAAAGAAAATTATATTAATCTTACTTAAATGGACAGTAGTTTACACTTTTTACCTGTACCCAGAAACCTTTTCTATAGGTTACTGTCATTCTTTAGTTGGTTATGATAAACAGATAATAGCTATTAATTTGTTAATTGAAGTAGGGAAAGCTATGATTGGTGAATTTGGATAGAGATTTCTTACTATGATTTGAATCCTAACTTTGACTTCCCTTGGTTATCTTACTGTGTAAAAAACAAAAATTTTTAAGCCTGTTTGAGTAAATAGCTTGATCAATATAAAAGATACCTTAAAAGACATTTGTTTGAACATAGAATATGTGGTTTTTTTTCTGTGTACCAATTTGCTATGTGTGTGTGTGTGTATATATATATATATATATATACACGTACATACATACATACATACATACATCAACTATATATTTAAGTTTCATAATGGAATACACTTTCAAATCCTAGATTGTACATACAGATTCATAGTAAAAAGCAATTGCTATCTGTAATCTTTTCTGTGGCCTTGTTTTCCACCTCAATCCAGTTCCCAGTGTTTTTTCTATAAAGACTAAGTTAAAACTGGGCAGGGTCGCTCAAGCCTGTAATCCCAGCACTTTGGGAGGCTGAGGCGAGAGGATTTCCTGAGCCCAGACATTCAAGAGCAGCCTGGGCAACTTGGTGAGACCTCGTCTCTACAATATACCAAAAAAAAAAAAAAAAAAAAAAAATTAGCTGGGCATGGTAGCACGCGCCTGTAGTTCCGGCTGCTTAGAAGTCTGAGGCAAGCCGGGCTTGGTGGCTCAGCCTGTAATCCCGCGCCTTTGGGAGGCTGAGGTGAGTGGATTGCCTGAGCCCGCGGGTTCGAGACCCGCCTGGGCAAGCGAGACCTCATCTCTACAATAAATCAAAAAATTAGCCGGGCGTG
>CAUYQG010184028.1:0-28010 GCA_963574415.1 Tarsius wallacei
CTTGTTCTTTCTTTCTTAGTTTTCTTTCTATGTTTTTTCAGACCAGATTAATTCCATGTTCTGGTCTTCAAGTTCTGAGATTCTTTCTGCTAGATTAATTCTGCTTTTCATGCTTGTCATCTTGTTATTTATTTCCTGGATGAAATGGTTTATGGCCAGGATCTCTGTTACAAGTTCTTTCAGTGTTGCATCTTGTCTTTCTTGAGTCTTATTCACTCTTTCCATCCATTTCCTAATCCCTGTCGTATTCTGGGGCCAGTCCTTGGTGACTTCCATTGTGTATGCTCCAAAGTCTGATTCTTCAGGAGTTTTCTCTTTGTTACACTTGAACTTACCTGTGGTTTTCTCTCATTTGTGACAGATCTCTTGCTTTTCTCCTCATTTCCATTATTAAGTAGTAGTGGGAGAGGCTTTCCCTTCTGATGTTTGCTCAACCCTCTATTCTCCCCTGTTCTGTGCTCTAGATTTTTTCTATTTTGAAATAGGAGTGTGGGTGGGAAGCTTTGCTGTCTCTTGTAGTTTTGAAAGTCGAATAAGTACAGGATGGAGTGCTAGGATTCAGAAACTACTTGTAAATCACCATGTTTACTGATTTTTGTTTGAGTTCCCTGCAGCCCACTCCCCACCACCATTCTATATGATGATGCAATGGGTATGTGTGTGTACCCCTGAGTCCAAGATACATAGCAGCAATGAGGAGAACAGAGAAAAATTGAATTTAAAAAAATCGACAAAAGAAAAATGAAAAAACAAAAACAAAAAGAAAAAACACAGAACAATTAAAACAGAAACTATAGCAAAAAACAACTGAACACACAGACACACACACACATATACACACACACCAATGCACCAAAACAAACTGTAATAACAACAAGGTGAAACAAAACCAACAACAATAGCAAAAAAAATGGGAATACTAAACACGCACACACACATGTCTAGCACAAAATGAATGTAGAAAGAGGGAGAAAGACTGGAAAAAAGAAAAAAAGAAAAGAAAAAATGGGGCTCATATTGAACCCTTGCACATATATTCACAACTACCTTAAGTTATATATAAAAAAGAGAAGAACAAAAGGGCAAAAATACACCAACAAAAAAGACTAAAAACAAAATAAACTGAAAGACCAACACTCAGTCATTCACATACACACATGAACAGAAAATAAAAAACAAAAGAAGAAAGAAAAAGAAAAAGGGGGGGCATGCAGAGCATATACACATTCCTGCACAAAGGAAAAATATTTTAAAAATTTAAAAACTAACAAGCAAAAAAAATTCTTTTTAAGTTAGAAAAAGAAAAAAACAGCAACCCTTCCCTCTTCTGATAGATTCTGTAATTATTCCTTTCATCTGCTTTTCTGCTATCTTCTGCAGAGCTTCCACCATCTCTTTCACTCTCTCCCTGATGTCAGGACCAGGGAAGGAGGAGTGACAGTGGGGGTTAGTGGGACTGCAGTTCTCCCCTCTGACTCTCATATTTTCAGGGCGATCTCTGGCGGGGAGGTGCAGGATTGTCACTTCCCCAGGTACTCGCAGGGGGTGCCACAGCCAGCTACACTGGAATGGAGTTCTATTGAGGCTGATGTCCAGGCTCTGCCTGGGCTTGTCCCTCTCAGTTGTGCCCCAGTTGTGTGTGTCTGATGTTCAGAGGATTGCTAGGCAGGAGGGGATTGGGTCAGCCCCAGACTCACCACTGATCTCTTTGGAAGTTTTCCTTGTCTTTTCTGGTCACACCCTTTGTCCTGCAGATGAATCAAAGGGGGGTGGGGCACCTGGGACTCAGCACTTGTCCTGTCTTTCTAATGTTTGTGTTTTCAGGATATTCCCTCAGGGTCACATTCAACCCCTGAGTAGTCGATCCACTGGTCACAGAGACCAGGCCTCTTGCTCCATGGTGAGCAAGTTAGAGCACTTTCCTGCCCTGTTTCCAAGATGGTGACAGGGTGACTCTTTTGTCTCTCTGGTGGGACTCTTCCTCTGGACTCCCTCTGCAGTCCTTGCTGCCAGTTTCCAGCTAGGTGCTGAAATAGCAAAGCTTATCCTGGAACCAGCAGTCTCTCCCACTGCAGTGGTGTGGCAGAACCTGGAGCCGGTAGTCTATCCTCGCCACTTCTTTGCAGGAAAACTTTTGTCAGTTAAAAAAAAAATGGCACTCCACTTCTGCAACCCAGGAAGCATAGGGACCAAGCAGACCAGCTGCAACACCTGCTGCTTCACTAGATGGGCCCTGGTCACTTGCTCCTTAGCCTGCACTTAGTCAGTCTGTCCCAGCATCTTTTTCCCAGGAAGGGTTTTGTTTGTTTAAAAAAAATGGTGCTCAGCTTCTGCATCCCAGGAATCCCTAGGGTCAAACCCAAAGAGCTGAGGCATCAGCTGCTGCACCAGGGGAGCCCTGGCTGCTTGCTCCTGAGCTCTCACTCCATCAGTCATTCACACACCCACTCACTCACCGTCATATACACAAAATTTTCCATACACTCACTCATTCACACCAGGACTCCCATAGTCTGACTGGTTCGACTGCCATCTTCCCCGAACTCCCACTTTATTTCTTTGCATGGCTTCTAGTAGTTATATAATAATATTTTATTTCAACTGGAAGTAATTATTTTAGCATTTCTTTTTTTTGTTTGTTTGTTTTTTGTTTGTTGGTTTTTGAGTTGGAGTCTCACTCCGTCGCCCAGACTGGTGTGCAGTGGCCGCTCCTGGCCACTGCAACCTCGACCTGCTGGGCTCCGGCAATCCTTCCACCTCAGCCTTCCAAGTAACTGGAACTACAGGCGCGGACTACCATGCCCGGCTGATTTTTTGATTTATTGTAGAGATGAGGTCTCGCCAAGTTGCCCAGGTGTGTCTTGAACCCGTGGGCTCAGGCAATCCACTCACCTCAGCCTCCCAAGGCACGGGATTACAGGCTGAGCCACCGAGCCCGGCTTACTTTAGCATTTCTTATAGAGAAGTTTTAATGGTAATGAACTTCCTCAGCTTTTGTTTATCTGAGAATGTTGTGATTTATTCCTCATTTTGAAGGACACTTATGCCAGAAATAGAATTGTAGGTTGATAGGATTATGTTTCTTTCAGCAGTTAAAATATTCATACCCTTGCCTTCAGATCTTCATGGATTCTCATGAGAAATACTCTGTTAATTTTATTCAGAATCCCTTATACTAATGAGTTGTTTATTTTTTGCTGCTTTTAAAATTCTCTTTTTGTTCTTGGCTGTTGAGAATTTGATTATATTTCTTGTAGATATCTGAGTTTATTGAGCTTGATGTTTATTGAATTTCTTGAATAAGTAGAGACATCTTTCATCAAATTTGGGCAGCTTTTGGCCATTATTTCTCAAGCATACCTCTCTCTCTGTCTTCTCTTTCTTGAACTCTCATTAGGAATGTGTTGGTCTATTTGATGGTGTTTCAGGGGTCCCTAGTTCTGCTTGTAATTTTCCTTTCTAATTAGGCCTTGAGGTCCCTCTCTGGAGAGTGGCTATAAACATACAACCCTGCCCTAAGGGTATGTGACGGTAGTTGTTTATAATGTACCTTTCACAGAATAGCTCTGTGTCATAGTGGACAGTCTATTAGCTAAGTGTCTGAACTACAAATTGATGTCCCTTTCGCAGAAAACCTGTTTATACTGGCAGATGCCCCTGTAGCTCTTGCCTTACCTGTGTCCAGTTTATTTCTACCAAGATGGTCACTCTGTAGAAGAACACTAACCAGGAAAGAAGTTAGATTGAAGTATGTTTGTCAGGAGAGACAAAGGTGGCAAATCAACAAAACACAAGAAAGAACAAAAAACAGTTTATTACTTACATACCTTAAATGAGAAGAGAGCAGTGTACCTTGCAGGGCCAATGGGAAAGTAGAAACTAGCTGGAACACTTGCACTCAACTAGTAGATGGGAAACAACACAGAGAGCAAGGGGCCTTTTGGCCAAGACCTTTATTGAGATCCAGGGATTTATTCAAGCGTGTCTCTTGCTGGAAGTTCTAGATGGTAGGTTTAGAGTAAGCAAGCATGAGTTCCATGGTGCCATGCTGTGACTGAAAGATGGTAACTGCATCATATCTGTGCAGCCCATGTGGGTTGTGGGGTCTGTAGGAAGAATCAAGTAAGTTGTATCTTGCTATCTCGTAAGGAGAAGGTAACCAAGACATGATTATTTAAGGCAGTTATATGGGTCCACCGTTTGAGGACCTGAAAAGAGGCAGAGAGTTGTCAACGGTGACTAAGCCTTTCTACCAGTATGAGAAAATCCAACTTATATTCTATATGGATGCTTAGATAATATGTAATATAAAATTATAGGATTCACTACAGTTTTGTCTATTTTGTATTCCTTTTTGTTTCTAATGCACAGATTGAATAATGTCAATTGGTTTACCTTCAAGTTCACTGACTATTTCTTCTACCTCCTTAAATATGCTGACGAACTACTCTAGTGAAATTTTTCTTCAGTTGTTTTACTTTTCAGCTCCAGAACTTTTGCTAAGTTTCTTTTCTTTTTTTTTTGATACATAATATTTTACATACTTATGAGTACATATGACTTTGTTACATGCACAGGATATGTAATGTTCAAGTAAAGGTATTTGGCATGCCCATTATTTTGAGTGTTTATCTTTTATGTTTATTGGAAACAATTCAAGTCTTCAATTCTAGCCACTTTGAAAAATACACTACACTGTCGTTAACTATATTCACCCTACTCTGCTGTTGAACATTAGAACTTCACATACCTTCTACCTAACTGTATGTTTGTACTTATATCTCTTTATTGATATTATCATTATTTTCATACATTTCTTGATCTTCTTTAGATTACTGTTAATTTTTTTGGACTTCGAGCATATTAAAGAAGGTTTTTCAAAAGTCTTTGTCTAGTTCACCTAATATTTAGACTACTTCAGAAATGATTTATTTTATTTTGATTGTAGGGTTGTATGTTTATAGCCACTCTCCAGCACTCAAATGTGCTATATTTACCTGTTTTTTAATACTTTATGATATTTTTGTAAACATATGTAAACAAATGGAATAATACAAATATTTTATCAAAAATCAAACAAGAAAAAGGAATATGCAAACAGAGAACAGATGTATGCTTTATGATATTTTTGTAAACATATGTAAACAAATGGGATAGTACAAATATTTTATCAGAAATCAAACAAGAAAAAGGAATATGCAAACAGAGAACAGATGTATGTGTTAGGATATTTTTGTAAACATATGTAAACAAATGGAATAATGCAAATATTTTATCAAAAATTAAACAAGAAAAAGGAATATGCAAACAGAGAACAGATGGAGCAATGCACAGATTTATAAAAATGATAGATATAAGTGCAACTCTATTAACAATTAACATAAATTTAACTGTTTTTTTTGGAAAGCGGAATTTGTTGAGAGGACAAAAAAGTTCCTACAGTGGGAGGGAACCTGAAGGGGTTGCCCAAATTTAAATATCTTAACACTCTATTTAAAAGCAAAACATTTTAATGCTATATTAAAATGTGCCTAAATAACTTTTATAATAGTTATACTCTAAAAATAAGGACACAGAAGTATTGGAACCGAAAGAAGAGGTAAAAAGATATACCATGTAAAACTGAAACTTTGTGGTGTGCAGCAACCTGGATAATGTTTACAGTAAGTATGGTAAGTGAAGGAAGCCAGAAACAAAAAAATGCATACTGTTTGTTTTTATTTATATGAAATTCAAAGCAAAGAATGCTATGAGATAATTCAGAATACTGAATTATAGGAGTACATACTGTAAAGAAGCATGAGGGAACTTTATGGAGTGCTGGAAAGTTTCTATATTCTTATTTCTTTTGTGAGTATGCACTTATGTACATATGCAAATAATTCATTAAGCAATATATTTTTTAGTAGTGCACTATGTTATTTATTATAAAATAAGTAAATGAAGTGATTTTAAAAAGAAGATCTGATGATCAGGAAATCATTAAAATGTTTACTTTTGTTAACTTTAGCAATTAAATAAGATTAATTTTGGCAGTTGAAGAAAAAATTGACCTAAATATTGGAAAATTACAACACAAAAGATAGAAGATAAGAGATTGGAATATAAGTGTTTTAAAGTCACTGTATTAATCACAGAAAAATATATGTATTGATTAACCAGATTAAGATTGTGATCCATATTAAAACATTTAGGCTAAAGATACATGAAAAGAACGTGTAAAGTTTTGACCACCAGAGGGAGAAACAAAAATAATGAAGGAACATTATTTTAATAAAATGCTGGAAAAGTGAGGAAAAGATGCCAAGAAAAAAACAGAAGTTATAAAAACATAGAAGATATAAGATGGTAGGATAATCCAAATGTATTAAATAATAACACAAATGTAAATGGATAAAAGCCATCTGTTAAAAGACAGAGACTCAGCCGGGCTCGGTGGCTCAGCCTGTAACCCCGCGCCTTGGGAGGCTGAGGTGAGTGGATTGCCTGAACCTGAGGGTTCGAGACCCATCTGGGCAACTTGGCAAGACCTCATCTCTACAATAAATCAAAAAAATTAGTCGGGTGTGGTAGCGCACGCCTGTAGTTCCAGCTACTTGGAAGACTGAGAGGGAAGGATCACCTGAGCCCAGCAGGTCAAGGCTGCGGTGGCCGGGAGTGGCCACTGCACTCCAGTCTGGGCGACAGAGTGAGACTCTAACTCAAAAAAAATAAAAAATAAAAAAAAATAAAAGAGACAGATTGTATGCTCTCTAAGACTTTGAAGAATATCTTTCTGTAAATTAAAAATGAATAGATTATTTGAAACACACTTGTATTCATATTTAATTTTTATTCTGTGTCCTTAAAGAAATAACAGATTTTGTATCAACAACTAGACATTAACTTTTTTTTTTTTTTGTAGTCTGATTTCAGTCATGAAATGGAATCTGATATAATAGATGTGGTAAGTGACCTAAGATTTTGTTTTTAAAAATGAAAAAAATTATAATCACTATATAATGCTTGATATTAGAGTATTAAATAATCATATCTCCTTTAGTACTATGTATAAAAATAAAAGGACATACATATGTAGTGAATGTTTAAAGCAAATTTGGGGTTTTTTTGTAATATACAAATAAATTGGATAAATAAAGGAATAAAAATGTTTCTTACAGAAGATAATATTCTAGAATATGAGAGAAAAGTAAATAATGATCCTGGTAAAGAAGGTATACTATAATGGGTGAATGTAAGCATTTCTCAGCACATTCTGAAACAAAAACAAAAACTAGTTCTTTTATTTACATTTCTAATTTAAAACACTCTTCTCCTATGAAATAATTTTTGTGTGTGAAGCTTTCTTTTGGCAGATACTATAACTGCTCTTTAAGGTTTTTAATCACCTAATAGAACAGGCCTTAATACAATTTATAAGTCAAAAATCTTGAAATTATCTATATAAAATATTGGCACAGAGAAATGTATCTTTATACTAGTGCCACTGTTGGAGAAATATATTTTTTTCAGTAAGTGTCTCCAACAGAAACCTTGAGCCTGAACCTATTACCTTGGGTATGTACGTCTATTCTTTGTTTAGAAAAAAAAAAACAAAAACAAAAACAATTCTGGTACTTACAAATTGCCTGAGATATTTTGGATGTGACTGAAACAATTAAATTAATTCATTATATTTATTCCTTTATATTTCAAAGTAGAATTTACTTAAAGGAAGTTTAAGAGGCTGAAACACTCATGTAATTTTAAATTGCTTACGAACAGTTTTGTTTTGTTTTCTCCATTACTTAGCAGTTGATTCACGCCAAAAGAAAGCACTTGACACCGATTTTGTTTTTAAACATAAGATCGTGCACAGAAGAGAAGATGCCATCTGTTTTAGAAGCTACCTCTTTTTCCAGTTTGCTGATGCTTGAAAATTTTCTTTAACTTTAACTCTTGTTCCTTGTCAAAATGAAAATTGCCATATGAGATATGCAATGTTAAGTAATTCGTGTTTTTCCCTTAAGTACAAGAAATTTTGGGGTGTCCTTTCTGAAAGACAGATTTTGTTGAGCATGTTGAAATAAAGCACCAGGACACTGAGTTCATAGAAGGGGAGACTGGAAAATAAAAAGAAGTGGGAGAAATAAGCTACTTGAAAATTTTTCATGGAGACAGACAAAATTTACTCTGGAAGCATTTGTTTGAGTTGGGAATAAGTTGAATTCGGCTTTAATAAAAAAACTAGGAGCAACCAAAGATGTGTTGAAAGTAAAATGGCTATTCATTATGTATCTGCCATAAGTCATCACTGCATCGTTTTTTATCAACTCAGAGAAGGCCTTGTCTTTGAGATTATCCTATTTTAAAAATCATAATAAAAGGCTTTACTTATTTTATTAAATTCTTTATGCTTATGCAGACTGGAAAATTGTAGTGACTACATGTTACACAAATGGAACGAATTTTAAGATTTTTATTAGATAATACTTTTTAAATATGGAGAAGTGGACTTCAAAGTGATTTTTCTTAATGATGTTTAATAAGAATACATTATTTATTGCATGATGTTTTCTTTATTTTTCACCCTGTTTGGTTCAAGCATTCTTTGCCCTCCCCTCCCATTTTATGTTTATTTATTCTTCAGATTTTATCTTTCTAACCATTTCTACTTTATCATGCTCTGTTTTTCTCTCTCACTGCTCCATATGGGACCTGAAAGTAAAGTATTGGTGTGAAATTGAGGAACTGTTCATTGACTTGGAGAATGCACATGCTGTTAAAACATGTCAACCTTCAGAAACTAATAAAAACACCTAAATTCTAAAGGGAATTTATATGTGTCCCTGGTGACACTACTCAGTCTTTACAATTACAGCTATGTCTTCTCTTTGAGACATGCTTCCTCTTCAGAAATTTTATTGACATTATGTGATGGATGGACATGCAGAAGAAAATAAAAATTCTGCTTGCTTTTCTCTATAGGTTAATGTTCTGTTTTAACTCCTAAGTAGTTCTGATATGATGCTAATATTTGGTTCTCCTCAGAGGATATGGTGCAAGGCATTCAGGCTCCTTTTAATTAGGTGCTCAGAATTTATCAATGCTAAGAACCATAATGGCCAACATAGATTGAATCTGTCAGTTCTCTTATACTAAATGCTATGTGCTTTATAATGTATCCTAAAATGGAAGGGTTTTTTTTGTTTTATTTCAGACATCTCCATCACACATTTAATGAAAGATTTTACTTATTTCCCAAATAATAAAAGGAATATAAAAAACTTACATAGCATTTACTATGTGGAGATAATTTTATGTGATTTACATATGTTAACTCATTTAACTAAAATTTATTTGTCATTCTGCTGCAACCACTGTCATTTTTTCCTTCCTGAATTTTAGTATTTGTTTTTAAAAATTGTGCAACTGGCCCTATTACATTTCATGCTTGCCACTTTTTCAGCTCTTTTAAAAGTCTAATTCATTCACTCAACAAATATTTACTGAAAAACATTACATGTCAGGTGCTGTTCAACATGCTTAGAACAAAATAGACAAAAATCTTTACATTCACTGAGTTGAAATTAAAACATAAATAATTGAAATATACGGTATATCAGATGGTGAGAGTACCATAGAGAAAAAAAATAAAGTGAGGAACTGGAATCGGGTGTTGGCAGACAGTCTTGAATGTTAAGGGAAGCCTTAATGAAAAGGGAGTTGAACAATGACCTAAAGCAAATGGATGATAAGGCCTTCAACCGTGTGGTTTTCTTTTTTTTTTAATTTTAAAGATGTGGTGTACAATTCAGGATTAGGTATATAAGTGGTCAATGTACAGGTAAAGTTCGTGCCTCACTTTGGTCCCCTCTATATCTGGTTTGAGATCATGTACGCTTATTGAGAAGTGTGCACCCTACTTCCTCCCCTGGCAGTATCCCACTACTGCCAATCCCTTTGTTACGGTATTATGATAATTGTTCAGGGTCCGCTGATGAGTGAGAACATGTGGTACTCAGTCCTTTTTTCTGTGATAGATCACTGAGTATGATAGACTCTGAATCCATCCAAGTTGCTGCGAAGTTCATACTTTTGTCCTCTTTCATGGCTGCATAATATTCCATCATGTATATAGATGACTTTTTTTTATCCAGTTCACTTTTGATGGGGAGCACAGCTAGTTCCATGTTTTTGCTACTGTGAAAAATGCTGCAATAAACATGCATGTGCAGGTATCTTTTTCATAGAGTGATTTGAGCCCCTCTGGGTATATTCCCAGAAAGGGAATTGCTGGGTCATATGGAAGTCAGTTTTTAGATCTTTTAGGAACCACCACACTGTTTTCCACAGAGGTTGTACTACTAGTTTATATTCCCATTAACTGTACAGAAGTATTCCCCTTTCCCTGCATCCTCTACAGTATCTGCTGTTTTTTGAGTTATTGATGATGGCCATCCTGACTGGAGTTAAGCTGTATCTCAGTGTGGTTTTAATTTGCATGTCTTTGTGAGGCTGAGCATTTTTTCATGTATCTGGTGGCTGCTCAGATGTCTTCTCTTGAGAAGTGTCTATTTTTCCCTATTTGAGTTGCTTCTAGATCCCAGGTATTAGTTCTTTGTCAGATATATAGTTGGCAAATATTTTTTCCCAGTCTGTGGGTTGCCTTTCAGCTCTCTTGATGATGTCTTTTGCTCTGAAGAAGCTTTTCAGTTTGATGAGGTCCCACTTGTCTATCTTATCTCTTATGGCATGGGCATTTGGAGTTTTGATCAGGAATTGGTTGCCAGTTCCAATTTCCATAAGGATGCCTCCTGCATTTTCTAAGATTCTTATAGCTTGAGGTTTTACATTTAAGCCTCTGATCTATCTTTAATTTATTTTTGTTCTTGGTGATAGATAGGTGTCTTGTTTTAATCTTCTGCATGTGGTCAGCCAGTTTTCCCAGCACCATTTACTGAATAAGTTATCTTCTCCCCAGTGATTGTTAGTGGAGCCTTTGTCGAAGATGAGTTGGTTGAGAAATTGAGGTTTTGCTTCCAGAATCTCTATCCTGTTCCTTTGTTCTGTTTGCCTTTTTTTTTGAACCAATACCAGACTGTTTTGATTCTTGTAGTGTCATAAGTTTAAAGTCTGGAAGTGTGATAACTTCCTCTTTGGTTTTTGTTTGTTTGTTTGTTTTGGTTTGGGGTTTTTTTGGGGGGGTTGTTTTTGCTGAGGATTGTTTTGGCCATCTGTGGTAGTTTATGTTTCCATATGAATTTCTGAGGTCATTTCCAGGTCTGAGAAGAATGATGTTGGTAATTTAATGGGTATTGCATTAAATCTGTAGATTTCCTTGGGTAGGATGGACATCTTAACAATGTTGATTCTTCCAATCCATGAGCATGGAATATTTTTCCATTTGTTCATGTCATCCTTAATTTCTTTGAGCAGTGTTTTGTAGTTTTTGTTGTAAAGGTTTTTCACTTCTCTGGTTAGGAGGATGCTAAAGTATATCATTTTTTTGTTGTTTTGGTGAATGGGATTGTGCTTTTTATTTGGTTCTCTGCCTGTTTTCTGGTGGTGTATAAAAATGTGACTGTCTTTTACACATTGATTTTGTACCCTGAGATTTTTCCAAAGTCCTTTATCAATGTAAGAAGGTTTTTGACATATTCTCTGGGATTTTTGAGGCATAGAATCATATTGTCAGCAAAGAAGGATGATAATTGAATTCCTCTTTTCCTATTTAGATACAACTGATTTCCTTCTCTTATCTGATTGCTCTAGCTAGGACTCCCAATTCCATGTTGAACAGTAGAAGTGAAAGTGGTCAACCATTTCTTTTTCCAGTTATCAGGGGAAATCCTTTTATTTTCTGTCCATTTAACTATATGTTAAATGTGGGTTTATCATACATGGCTCTTACTATTTTTAGGTATGTTTCCTCTATGCCTAGGTGTTCAAGGGTTTTTGTCAAGAAGTGATGCTGGATTTTACTGAAAGTTTTTTCTGTGTCTAACGATATAATCATATGATTCCTATATTTGCATCAGTTGATATGTTTAGTTACATTTATGATCTTATGTATGTTGAACCAGCCCTGATTCCCAGGGATGAAGCCTACTTGATCATGGTGGTTGATTTTTGAGATGTGTTGTTGGATCCAATTTGCTAGAATCTTGTTGAGTATTTTTGCATCTATGTTCATCAGGAATATTGGCCTATAGTTCTCCTTCTTTGTTGCATTTATACATGTTTTGGTTATCGGTGTGATTTTTAGCTTCATAAAGTGATTTTGGAAGAGTTCTGTGTATCTCAATTACTTGGAATGCTTTCAACAGGATTGGTATCAGCTCCTTCTTGTATGTTTTATAAAATTCTGCTGGAAAGCCAAGTGGTCCAGTACTTCTTTTTGTGGGTAGCTTTCTTATGATGGAGTTGATTACCTGGGTTGTTATTGGTCTATTTAATGTCTCAATTCCTTCTTGTTTCAACCTTGGGAGGTTGTGTGATTTCAGAAAGTCCTCCATTTCATTTAGGTTATGAAATTTGTTTCCATATAGGTATACGTAGTAATGTCTGATAATCTTTTGTATTTCTTTGGGGTCAGTTGTGATTTGATCTTTTGTATTTCTTATTGTGTTTATTTGGGCTTTTTCTCTCTTTTACTTGTCATTCTGGCTAGAGGTCCTTCAATCTTGTTAATTCCTTCAAAGAACCAGCTTTTTGTTTTGTTGATGCTTTCTGTGATATTTTTGTCTTCTATGTACCTTATTGGGCTCTTATTTTGGTGATTTCGTGTCTTCTGCTAAAGTTGGGGTTTTGGTGGTCATCTCTATCCAGCTCTCTTAGGTTATTTGTTTGGCTCTCAACTTGTGATCTTTCCGTTTTCTTGATGTGTGCTTGTAGAGATATAAGTTCCCCTCTTAGAACTGTTTTCACGGCATCCCAGGGTTTTGGTAAGAAGTTTGCTCATTTTCATTTGTTTCCAGGAATCTTTTAATTTCTGTTTTGATTTCACTGTTGACCCAGTAGTTGTTCAGCACCATGTTGTTTAGTGTCCATGTCTTTGTGGGCTTTGGGGAATTTTGTTGGTGTTGATATTTTTATTCCACCGTGGTCTGAGAATATGCATGGCAATATTTCAACCTTATGGAATTTGTTTATGCTTGATTTAAGGCCAAGGATCTGATTGATCTTGGAGTATGTTCCATGTGTTGATGTGTAGAATGAATATTCTGTGGTTGTTGGGTGGAATAATCTGTAGTTACCTATTAAGTTCATTTGACCGAGTATCAAGTTTAGGTTCTGGATCTCTGTGTTGATTTTTTGCCTCGATGATCTATCTAGGGCTGTTAGTGGCATATTCAAGTCTCCTGCTATAATAGTGTTATAGTCAATGTCTTTTTTTAGTTTACTTAGGAGTTGCTTTATAAATGCTGTTGCTCCTGTGTTGGGTGCATATATGTTTAGGATGGATATTTCTTGATGGATTGAACCTTTTATCATTATGTACTGTCCTTTTGCAGCTTTTTAAATTTTTGATAGCTTAAAGGTTGTTTTCTCTGATATTAAGATCATGACTCCTGCCTTCTTTTGTAATCCATTTGCCAAGAAACTCGCTTTCTAACATTTAACTTTGAGTCTGTGTGCGTCCCTTGTGTTGAGATGAGTTTCCTGGATGCAGCAAATAATTGGGTCATGGTATCTTACCCAGTTTGCCATTCTGTATCTTTTCAGTGGTGCATGTAATCCATTCACATTCAGGTTGATTATTCAAATGTGATTTTTTTTATCGCTGTCATGAGGTTCTTATAAAGTTTTTTCTTTGATTGCTTGTTTTCTTTTGGCTTTGGGTTGATGTATGTTTGTGTTTTCATGTTTCTTGTTGTGCTGTACTCTGTTGATTCTGTGCTCTGCTGCTCTCTTGGGAAGTGTGTGGTCATTCTTTTTTTTTTTTCTTTCTTCTGTGCTTGATACCTTTTTAAGAGTCCCCTCTAGAGCTGGTCTGGAAGTTGCATAATCTCTTAGGGATTTGATGTCTGGGAAGGATTTTAATTCTCCATCACTGATGAAGCTGAGCTTGGCTGGATAGGAAATTCTTGGTTGAAATTGTTTATTTTTGAGGACTTTGAATATAGGACTCCAGTCCCTTCTTGCTTGTAGTGTTTCTGCCTATAGGTTTAATGCTATTCTGATTGGTTTCCCCTGGTAGGTAGTCTGACCTTTTTCTCTTGCTGCCTTTAGGATTTTTCTTTTGTGCCTACTTTGTGTAGGTGAATTACTATGTGTCTAGGGATTGGTCTTCTAATTTGATGTCTTGTGGGTGTTCTCTGTATCTCTGTATCTCTTGTGCTTGTCTGCTCACACCTCTGGTGAGATGCGGAAAGTTTTCTTGGATTACCTCCTGGATTGCTTGCTCCAAGGTGTTCTCCATTTCCCTTTCTTCTTCTGGGATATCAGTCAGGCATATGTTCGGCCTCTTGATACCATCACCTCTTATAGGCGTTGTTCTTCCTTTCTGAGTCTTCTTTCTGTGTTTTTTTACAGATTGGGTTAATTTCATGTTCTAGTCTTCAAGTTCTGAGATTCTTTCTTCAGCTAGATTAATTCTGCTTTCCATGCTTGTCATCCTGTTATTTATTTCCTGGATGAAATTCTTTATTGCCAAAATCTCTTTTACAAGTACTTTCAGTGTTGCATCTTATCTTTCTTGAGTCTTATTCATTCTTTTCATCCATTCCCTAGTCCCTGTCATATTCTGGGTCCAGTCATTGACTTTCATTGTTTGGACACCAAGGTCTGATATTTCAGGAGTTTTGTCTTTGGTGCACTTGAAATTACCTGTGGTCTTCATTTGGTTTTTCATCATTTGTGACGGATCTCTTGTTTTTCTCTTTAGTTCTGTTATTCAGGGTCAGTGGGAGAGGTTTTCCCTTCTGATGCTTGCTCAGCCCTCTATTCTTCCCTGATCCATGCTCTGGATTTGTTCTATTTTGAAATAGGATGTTGGATGGGAAGCTTTGCTCTCTCTTATTGTTTTTGAAAGTTGAATAAAATAGGGGATGGGGGCACTAGGATTCAAAAACTACTTGCAAATTACAATGTTCACTGACTGTGGTATGTGTTCCCAGAGACCCTCTCCCTACCACCAACCACTCTATACGATGATGCAAAACAGAAACCATTGCAAAAAACAATTGAACACACACACACACTCACACACACACACACACCCCCCAAAACAAATTGGAATATCAACAAAGTGAAACAAAACAAACAACAACAAAAAAATACAAGAAAACTGAAAACACACACACATACACATCTAGCACAAAATGAATGGAGGAGAAAAACAGAAAGACTGGAAAGAAAAAAAGAAAAGGAATTCAGACTGATCCCTCACACATATATTGACACACACCTTAAACTACAATAAATGAAATTTTAAAAAACAGAACAAAAGAGCGAAAACAGACCAACAACAGCAACAAAATTGAAAGATGAGCACTCAAGTATTGACATACACACATAAACAGAAAACAGCAAATAAAAGAAGAAAGAAACAGAAAAAGAAAAGAAAAAAAGAAAAAGATTTCTGATGGGATGCAGATCAAACCCTCACATACACATTTATGCACAAAGGAAAAATTTATTAAAAATAAATGAACTAACAAACAGGCAAACAATTAAAAAAAATTTTTTTTTGAGTTGGCGTTTCACTCTGTTTCCCAGACTGGAGTGCAGTGGCACACTCCCAGCCACCACAGCTTCAACCTGCTGGGCTCTGGTGATCCTTCTGCCTCAGCCTTCCAAGTAGCTGGAACTACAGGCATGTACTATCATGCCTGGCTAATTTTTTGATTTATTGTAGAGATGAGGTCTTGCCAAGTTGCCCAGGCAGGTCTCGAACCCGCAGGTTCAGGCAATCCACTCACCTCAGCCTCCCAAAGCGCAGGAAGACAGGCTGAGCCACCAAGCCTGGTTTAAATTCTTTTTTAAAATTAAAAAATAAACCTGGCCTCTTGTAGCAGGCTCTATAATTGTTCCTCTAATCTGGTCTTTCACTCTCTCCTCAGTGTCAGGAGCAGAGAAGGAGGAGGGTCAGTAGAGGTGGATAGGGCTGCAGTCATCCACTCCCACTCTCATATGGTTGGGAAGATCTCTTCTTGTGGGGAGACGCAGAATTGTCTCTTCCACAGGTATGTACTTGTGGGCAGGGGGTGCCCCAGCCAGGTCTATCCTGGAGTGGAGTTCTATTGTAACTGACATCCAGGCTCCACCTGGGTTTGTCCCTCTCATTGGTGGCCCAGCTGTGTGGGTCTAATGTCCAGAGGATTGCCGAGGAGGAGGAGTTTTGGGTCAGCCCTGGACTCACCACTGATCACTTTGGAGTCCTTCCTCCTGCTTTTCTGGCTTCCCTTTTTCCAACGGAGGATCAGGGTAGGGGGTGGGGCACCTGAGACTCAGCACTTGTCATGTCCCCACCGAATTTCTGGTTTTAGGATAGTCCCTCTGGGTCACAATCAATCCCTGAGTAGTTGATCCTTCAGTCACAGAGATGGATCTGTTGCTCCGTGGAGAGCAAGTTGGAGCACTTTCCTGCCCCACCTTCAAGGTGGTGGCAGGGTGACTCTCTTGTCTTCTTCTTGTTCTGCCTCTAGACTCCCTTTGCAGCCCCTGCTGCCAGTGCCCAGCCAGGCGCTGAAGTGGTGAGGCAAAACCTGGAGCCAGCAGTCTTTCCTGCTGCTTGGTGAAGTAGAGCCTGTGATAGTAGTCTCTCCCTGCCACTTCTTTACAGAAAAACTTTTGTCTTTTTAAATGAAAATGGCACTTGGCTTCTGTGACCCGGTAAGAGCCAGGGACCAAGCAGAGGAGCTGCAGCACAAGCTGTTGCACCAGGGCCCTGGCCACTTGCTCAGGAGCCCCCACTTAGTCAGTCTCTTCCAGAATTTTCATCCCAGGAAGGGTTTTGTTGACTTTTAAAAAAATGGCACTTGGCTTCCACATCCCAGGAATTGCTAGGGTCCAAGCCTAGTAGATGCAGCACCAGCCGCTGCACCAGGAGAGCCCTGGCTCCTAACTCCCTAGCCCTCACTCAGTCAGCTACTCACACACTCACTTACTCACCAGCACATACACAAAATTTTCCACACACTCACTCACACTGGGACTCACATAGTAGGACTGTCTCGGCCACCGTCTTCCTGACCATCTCATGTTTAGTTTTATAAGAAACTTCCAAGGTAGTCGTACCATACTATACTCCAATAAAAATGTATGAAAATTTCAGTTACTCCACAACCTGTCCAATACTTGATGTTGTCAGACTTAAATGTTAATTATTCTGGTGGATGTATAGTGGTTTATTATAACTTTAACTTGCATTTTGATGTTAACTGATAATGGTAAGCTCTTTTGCATGTTGTTTTTCCCCTTTCATATACTTATTTGTGTGTGTATAATGTCTGTTCAAAACTTTTGCTCATTAAAAAATGGGTTGTTTGTAATTTTATTATTGAGTTTGGAGTTCTTTATATATCCTGAACACCAGTCTTTGTCAGATATATATTTTACAAATGTTTGCTCCCAATATAGGGATTGCATATTTATCTTCTTAATGGAATCTTTTGATGAAGTCTGGTATGTCAAGTTGTTTCTTTTTTATTATTGCTTTCTGTATAATATCTAGCAAAACTTCCTAACATGAATTTTAAATATATTATTTTAGATTTTTGTCTAGATGCTTTAAAATTTTTGTTTTTGCATTTGGATACCTGTTCCATCTCAAAATACCTGTTTTCTATGTGGTTTGATATAGGAATCACAGTTCATTATATTTATACGAATGCTGAATTGTTTGTACACCATTTGTGGGAAATAATTTTCTTTCTTGATGAGATTACCCTGATGCTTTGGTCAAAAACCAACCGACTGTATAAGTGTAGATCTGTTTCTGGCCAGGGTATTTTGTTTCATTACCCATTAGTCAATCTTTATATGTATATCAAGTTCTGAATAAAGATAGGGAATAAAATTTCTACCCTTAGAATTACTCATTTTGAATCACACATTAGGATTTTTGCAAGATCTTGTTGAAATACACGTTAACTCATTACACAATATGCAGTAATGCATTAAGTTACTATTCCCTTCTAACATACTAGCACCATTTAGAAAAGAATTTTGTTTATTTTGGATTGTTTGGGGTTGGGATAAAAGGGAGCAGAGGAAGAAGCCTGTGTAGCCTGAAAAAAATCCTGGATATCTAGTCAAGTTTATAATATCCAATTTGCTCCTAATGTGGAAGTATGAGGTAAGATTTCTACCACAATTGGAAAATCCTTTTCTCTATTTGCCTATGTTTTTCCCTGATGTTTTGTTCTGAGGTACATGAAAGAGCTTAGTAAATAAGGAAGGAGTACATTGCTCTTTAAACATCATCAAAGTATATCCCCCGTATTAATTTTAGAGTACAATACACTATTAACGTATCATAATTTCTAAAAACTGAAGAAATGACAGTATATATGACAGTTGCAATTTGTAGGTGGTGCCTAGTATTTTAAATATTTATATGCTACACTTTACTCAATCTCCATCATTTAAAAGGCCCTAACTAAATGTTATGCTTTGATTATTTTTAATCCATAAAGTTTATTTTCTTTTTCAAAGTTTTGCTTTTAGAAGTAAATAAAAATCCATGTTTTTGATTAGAAGAAGTAGCAGACACAGCTGCACTATGAAGTACATAAAAAATGCATTTGTATTATAACCTACCTGACAGTTAATGTGATTTGAAATAAGAAGTAGGCAAGAATAAAATTGATAAGGAATGTTTATCTTTTATTTGAGAATATGTAATTCCAAGTAAAAGTCATATTCCAGAGAAAAGCAGAGGAATGGCAAGTGTGCACATTCATTCTCAAAAGCTGTGTTGGTGGTGCTTTACTTAAAAATAATAACAGCTAGTTTTTATATAATTCTTACCACATGCCAGGCACTATTCTAATTACTATTCATACATTAACTCATTTGATTTTCACAGAACTTCTATAAGATAGATTCTTATAATTGCTTCTGTTTTACAGATGAAGAGGTTGAGGCACAGATTAATTAACTGTCCAAGGTCACATTGATGGAACTGAGACTGGCTTTAGAGTCTGTGTTTTTAGTCACTATGCTCTACTTTTTTCTTTTTTTATTTGGGGTGCAATTCAGGGTTAGGTATCCAAATGGTCATTGTACAGGTAAAGTTTGGATCTTACTTTGGTCCCCATTTCACCTGGTTTGAGATCAAGTACCCTTATTGATAAAGTGTGCCCCACTACTTCCCCTGGCAGTTTCTCACTATTGCCAATCCCTTTCTTATAGTATTATGATAATTGTTCAGGGTCTGCTTATGAGTGAGTACATGTGGTAATCAGCCCTTTGTTTCTGTGATAGATCACTGAGTATTATCGACTCAAAGACAATCCAAGTTGCTGCAAAGTTCATAATTTTCTTCTTTTTTATGGCTGTGTAACATTCCATTGTGCATGTGGACCACATTTTTCAAAAACATCCAGTCCACATTTGATGGGCAGCACAGTTGGTTCCATGTTTTTACTATTGTGAATATGCTACAATGTTTTTGCTATTGTGAATATGCTGCACATGTGTGTACAGGTATCTTTTTCATAATTTTCATTTGAGTTCCTCCAGGTATATTCCCAGAAAGTGGACTGCTGGGTCATATGAAAGATCAATTTTTAGATCTTTTAGGAATTGCCACACTCTTTTCCACAGAGGTTGTACTAGTTTACACTTCCACCAACAGTGTGGAAGTGTTCTCTTTTTCCCACATCCTCTCTAGCATCTGTTATTTTGTGAGTTATTGATGATGGCCATTCTGACTGGATTTAGGTGGTGTCTCAGTGTGGTTTTAATTTGCATTTCTTTGATGATTAGTGAGGCTGAGCATTTTTTAATATATCTGTTGACTGCTCATATATCTTCTTCTGAGAAATATCTATTCATATCTTCTGCCCACTTTTTAATAGGGCTGTTTGGCTTTTCTTTTTCTTTTTGGCATGTTAGAGTTCCTTGTAGATCTCAAATATTATGCCTTTGTCAGATATATAGCTGGTAAATATATTTTCCCATTCTATGAGCTGTCTCCCCACTCTCTTGATGGTTTCTTTGGCTTTGCAGAAGCTTGTCAGTTTGATGAGGTCCCATATGTCTATCCTATCTCTTATGTCATGGACATTTGGGGTTTGATCAGTAATTGGTTGCCAGTTCCAATTTCCATAAGGATATATTCTGCATTTTCTAAGGTTCTTATAGTTTGAGGTTTTACGTTTAGGTCTTTAATCCATTTCAAGTTTATTTTTGTGTCTGGTGATAGCTAAGGGTCTTGTTTTAGTCTTTAGCATGTGGTCAGCCAGTTTTCTCAGCACCATTTACTGAACATATTCTCCTCTCCCCAGTGGTTGTTAGTGGAGACTTTGTCGAAGATTAGTTGATTGCAAAATTGAGGTTTTGCTTCCGGAATTTCTAACCTGTTCCATTGGTCTATATGCCTGTTCTTGTATCAATACCGGGATGCTTTGATTATTGTAGCCTTATATTAAAGTTTAAAGTCTGGAAGTGTGATACCTCCAGCATTGTTTCTTTTGCTGAGTATTGTTTTAATTGCTCGTGGTCATTTATATTTTCATATGAATTTCTGTATTGTCATTTCCTGCTCTGAGAAGAATGATGCTGGTAATTTAATAGGTATTGCATTGAATCTGTAGATTGTCTTCAGTAGGATGGATATCTTAACAATGTTGATTCTTCCAACCCATGAGCATGGAATATTTTTCCACTTGTTTGTGGCATCTTTGATTTCCTTTAGCAGTGTTTTGTAGTTTATATTGTGAAGGATTTTCACTTCTCTGCTTAGGAAGATAACGAGATATTTCATTTTTTGTGGCTATTGTGAATGGGTTGGGCTTTAATTTGGGTCTCTGCCTGCTTATTGTTGGTGTATATGAATGCGACTGTCTTTTGCACATTAATTTTGTCCCATGAGACTTTGCCAATTAGTGCAAGAAGGTTTTTGACATAGGTATAGAATCATGTCATCAGTAAAGGGATAATTGACTTCCTCTGTTCCTATTTGGATACTTCTGATTTTCTTCTCTTGTCTGATTGCTGTAGCTAGGATTTCCAACACAATGTTGAAAAGGAGGGGTGAACATGGGCAGCCTTGTCTTGTTCCAGTTTTCTGGGGAAAGGCTTCTAATTTTTGTCTGTTTAGCAATATGCTGTCTGTGGATTTATCATAGATGGCTCTTACTATTTTGAGGTGTGTTCCCTCTATGTCTAGGTTTTTAAGGACTTTTATCAAGAAGAGATGCTAGATTTTATCAAAAGTTTTTTCTGCATCTAATGATATAATCACATGATTCCTATTTTTACATCTACTAATGTACTTAATTACCTTTATGGTTTTGTGGGTGTTGAACCAGCCCTGCATCCCAGGGATAAAGACTACTTGATCATGTTGGATGATTTTTAAGATGTGTTCTTGGATCCAATTTGCTAGAATCTTGTTGAGTAATTTTGTATCAATGTTCATCAGGGATATAGGCTTGTAGCTCTCTTTCTTTGTTGGATCTTTACCAAGTTTTGGTATCAGTGTGATTTTTAGCTTCATAAAATGATTTGTAGAGAGTTCCATCTTTCTCAATTGCCTGGAATACTTTCAATAGGATAGTATCAGCTCCTTCTTGTATGTTTTGTAGAACACTGCTGGAAAGCCATCTGGCCCAGGACTTCTTTTTTGGGTAGTTTTCTTATGATGGAGTTGATTACTTGGGTTGTTATTGGTCTATTTAATGTCTCACTTTCTTCTTGTTTCAACCTTGTGAGGTTGTGTGATGTCAGGAAGTCCTCCATTTCATTTAGGTTTTCAAGTTTGTTTCCACACAGGTATGCATAGTAATCTATGATATTTTTTTGTATTTGTTCAGGGTTCATTGTGATTTGATGTTTTTGCACTTCCGATTGTGTTTATTTGGATTTTCTTTTTTTCTGGTCGTTCTGACTAGGGGTCCGTCTATCTTGTTTACCCTTTCAATGAACCAGCTTTTTGTCTTGTGGATTTTTTTCTATATTTTTGTCTTCTATGTCTTGTATTTGGGCTTTACTTTGGCAATCTGGATTCTTCTGCTGAAATTAGGGTTACATTTAGTATCAGCATGAATGCAGATTTCTAGCTACAGCTTTTTTCAAGTTAATAAATTGCAGTTTTCTGCTTTTTAACTATTTAAATCATGGTGATTGTCAGTGGTTTCAGTGGTTACTTTACTTAAAACCAATAGTGGCTTTTATCTCTTTACATATTTATTTAAAAGTTTAAGAATTGCTTTTATGCCATCATACTCAACAATAAATATTTATGTAACTCTCCTATGTACTGGGGGTTTTTCTATGTTACCACAATTCAAAGCATTATATATAAGTGACAGTTCCTTCCCTGAAATTTAATGATAGATAGGTAGTTAGTTATTATTTGTAACTTTTTGTTTTTATTTGAGGTTTTTAATTGCTCTTCTAATGCTTACTGACATTTTTGGTAGTCTAATTTTTATATATTCATGGGTTGCATGTGCAGTTTTTGTTACATGAGAGTAGTAGTGAAGTCTGAGCTTTTAATGTACTTATCCCCTGAATGGTGAACATTGTACACAATAGGTAATTTTTCTCTGCTCAGCCCCTTTCCTTCCTCTCCCCTTTGGGAGTCCCCGGTGTCTATTATTTTTCTCTGTAGGTCCTTGTGTACCCATTGTTTAGCTCCCACTTATAAGTGAGAACATATGGTAACTGATTTTCTGTTGCTAAGTTATTTCACTTAAGATAATGGTCTCCAGCTCCATCGATGTTACTGCAAAACAAAATTTCAATTTTCTTTGTGACTATGTAATAAGCCATGGTTATGTATACCACATTTTCTTTATCCTGTTATTTATTAATGGACATTTAGATTGATTCTATACCTCTGTTATTGTGAATAGTGCTGCAATGAACGTATGAGTGCAGATCTATTTTTTATATAATGATTTCTTTGACTTTGCGTAAATACCAATTAGTAGAATTGCTGCATCAAATGGTAGTTCTGGTATTCATTCTTTGAGACATCTCTATCCATACTGTTATCCACAGAGGTTGTTTTAATATATATTCCCACCAACAGTGTATAAGCATTCCCTTTTCTCTGCATGCTTACCAACATCTATTTTTTTTTTTTACTTTTAATTAATAGCCATTCTGACTGGTGTGAGATGGTATCTGTGGTTTTACTTTACATTTCTCTGATAATTAGTGATGTTGAACATTTTTATATGTTTTTTGCCACTTGTTTTTAAGCCTTGAGAAATTTTTTTATATCCTGTGCCCACTTTTTAATGGGATTATTTTAAATTATTGAGTTGTTTGTGTTGCTTGTACATTCTGAATATTAATCTTTTGTGAGATGCGTAGCTTGCAAATATTTTCTCTCATTCTGTAGGTTGTCTGTTATTTGTTTTGTTGTGCAGAAGCTTTTTAGTTAGTTAAGCCTCACTTGTCTATTTTTTGTTTTTGTTGCATTTGCATTTGAAATCTTAATCATATATTATTTTCCTAGACCAATGTTCAGAAGAGTTTTTTCCCTAGGTTTTCTTCTAGGATTTGTATACTTCTGCATATGGCTAGCCAATTTTCCTAGTACCATTTATTAAATAGCATATCCTTTCCCCATTCTACTTTTATGTCAACTTGGTCAAAAATCAGTTGGTTGTAGATATTTGGCTTTATAACTGGATTCTCTATTCTGTTCTCTTGATCTATATGGGTTTTTTTGTACCAGTACCATGCTGTTTTGGTTACTATCACTTTGTAGTATAGTCTAAAGTCAGGTGATGTGATACCTCCACCTTTGTTCTATTTGCTTAGGATTGCTTTGGCCATTTGTCATCTTGTATTATTCCATATGAATTTTTATTTTTTTCTAATTCTGTGAAAAATAACTTTGGTAATTTGATAGGAATTGATTTAAATCTGCATGTTTCTTTGGGAAATATGATTATTTTAGCAATATTGAATTTTTCAATCCATGATCATGGGATGTTTTTCCATTAGTTTTTGTTATCTACAATTTCTTTCATCGGTGTTTTATAGTTCTCCTTGTAGAGACCTTTTACTGCCTTGGTTAAATATATTCCTAGGTATTTCCATTTTTTTATTTGTTTATATTAAATGGGATTTAGTTTTTGATTTTGTTTTCAGCTTGAATGTTATTGGTGTATATAAATGCTACTAATTTTTGTATGTTAATTTTGTATTCTGATACTTGACTATAGTTATTTATCCTATCTAAGAGTCTTTTGGAGGAGTCATTTGGATTTTCTAGGTGTAAAGTTATGTCATCAGTGAAAAGAGGTAATTTGACTTTCTGTTTTCCAATTTGGATGCCTTTTATTACTTTTGTTTGGTTGCTCTGACTAGGGCTTCCTGTATTATATTGAATAGCTGTGGTTAGACTGGGCATCCTGTCTTGTTCCAATTCTTAGTGGGAATGCATTCAGCAATTTACTGTTTAGTATGATGTTGGTTGTGGATTTGTCCTATATGACTTTTTATTATTTTTAGGTATGTCCCCCTTCAGTGCCTAATTTGTTGAAGGTTCTTTTTTTTTTCCAGAAGGAATGTTAGATTTTATCAAATGTTTTTGCTGCATCTATTGAGATGATGGTATGAATTTTGGTTAAATTCTGTTTATGAAGAAAAGCATTTGTTAGATCAGCCTTGCATTTCTAGAACAAAACCCACATTACTGTGATGTATTAACATTTCTGATGTGCAGTTGGATTCGTTTTGCTAGTATTTTGCTGAGGATTTTTGCATCTATAATCATCAGAGTAGATTATCGTTTTCTTTTTTGTTGTTTCATTTTCTTATTTAGGTATTGAGGTGATACTTTCATGGAATGCATTAGACAAGTACCCCTCTTCCTTGATTTTTTGGGATAGTTTCAGTAAGGTGTTCGTTTGTTTGTTTATCTGATAGGACTCAGCTGTGAATCTGTCTCATATTGTGCTTTTTTTGTTGGGATATTTTTATTACTGAATCCATTTTACTGCTAACTATTGGTTTGTTCAGAATTTCTATTTCTTCTTGCTTAAATCCCGGGAGGTTCTATGTTTCCAGGAATTTGTTTATTTTCTCTGGCTTTTCTAGTTTTTTCTAGTTTTTATGCTTGAAGATGCTCATAGTAGTCTCTGATGATCTTTTATATTTGTATGGTACCAGTTTTAATGTTACTTTTATAATTTATGATTGTGCTTATTTTAATTTTTCTCCTTTTGACTTTGTTAATCTAACTAGCAATCTGTCAGTCTTGTTTATCTTTTCAAAGAAGCAACTTTTTATTTTATTGATCCTTTGTCACATTTTTTTGGTCTCAATATCATTTAGTCCCTGATCTTTGTTTCTTTTCTTTTTTTTTTTTTTTTTTGCTAAACTTGCATTTGGTGTGTTCTTGTTTTTCTAGTTACTTCAGGTATGACATTAGGTTATTTAATTATTTTCTGTCTTTTTCATGTAGGCATTTAATGCTATAAACTTTCCTGTTACCATTGCTTTTGCTGTATCCCAGAAGTGTTGGAGTGCTGTGTCTCTGTTTTCATTTATTTAATTTTTTTCATATCTGCCTTAATTTTGCCATTTAGTCAAAGATCATTCAGGAGCAAGTTGTTTTATTTTCATGTATTTGTACAGTTTTGAGACTTCCTCTGGTTTTGTTTTGGTTCTTTTATTTCTTTTTTAATTTTATATTTTAAAGATGTGGGGTACAATTCAGGTTTAAGTATAAAATGTTCATTATGTAGGTACCATTGTTAATGAGGCATGTCCCCCCTCCCCCGACATTGTCTCACTACTGCCAATCCTGCTCCCCACCCCCCACCGGCAATGTCTCACTACTGACAATCCTTTTCTTATAGTATTATGATAATTGTTCAAGGTCTACTTATGAGTGAGAACATGCGATACACTTTTTAAAAAAATTCTGGTTTTATTCCATTGTGGTCAGAGAAGATACTTGATATGATGTCATTTTTTTAATTTTTTGAGATTTGCTTCATGGTCAAGCAAATGGTCTATTTTAGAGACTATTCCACACACAAATAATAAAAATGTATATTCTTTGGTTATTTCTTAGAATGTTCTGTAAATGTCTATCAGGCTTATTTGGTCCAGAGTCTGGTTTAAGTACAGAGTTTCTACATTGATTTTCTGTACTTGAGGTGTTGAAGTTCCCCACTCTTATTGCATTACTATGTTATCTTTTTTCTTAAGTTTAGTAATATTTATTTTAGGACTCTGGATGTATATATATTTACAATGTTAATATTTTCTCATTGAATTGAATTCCTTATCACTTCATATTATTGACTTCTTTGTCTTTTGTTAGTATTGCATGAAGTGTGTTTTACCTGATATCAGTATAGCTACTTCTGTTCATTTATATTTTCTGTTTGTGTGGTATATCTTTACCACATCTTTTTTATTTGAGATTGTGAATATTTTTACTTACTTGGTGTGTTTCTTTGAGGTAGCAAATTGTTAAATCTTGATTTTTGTCAGTCTTTCAATCTATGTTTTTTAAGTGGAGCATTTATGCCATTTATGTTCAACATTGATATTGATATGTGAGGTTTTTTTTCCTGTAATAATGTTGTTACTAAGTTACTTTGTAGTTTCAATTGTAAAATTGCTTTATAGATTCTGCAATTTTTGTATTTTTGTGTGATTTTTATGATAGTGAGTGGTGTGCTTTCATTTCCATGTTTAGAACTCTGATCCTTTATTGTAGGGTCAGTCTAGTGGTGGTAAGTTCCGTTAGCATTTCCTTATCTGGGAAAAGCTTTATTTTTTCTTCATTTATGAAGCTTAGTTTGGCAGAATATAAAATTCTTCAGTGGCATTTTTTTCTTTGAGAATGCTGAAATAGATCTGTAATTTCTTCTGGCTTATAAGGTTTCTGCTGAGAGGGTTGCTTTTTGTCTGATGTGATTTCCTTTACAAGTGATTAGATAAATACTTTAAAATATGGATTATAAGGAAACTCAGTGAGATACAAGAGAAAGTTTTAAACCAACACAAAGAAACCAGAGAAATAATTCAGGATTTAAATAAAAATTTGCTAAAAGTATATGTATATCTTTTAAGAAGTAGAAACAGAACTTCTGGAAATAAAAAAAAAATTGAGGTCATTAAAAATATAGCTGAAAGCTCTAAAAATAGACTATGCCAAGAAGAAGAAAAAAAATTTAGAGTTTCAAAACTGGTCCTTCGAATTAACTCAGTCAGATAAAAATAAAGAAAAAGGAGTTTTATAATGAACAAAGCCTTGAAAAATTAGAGATTATGTTAAGTGACATAAGATGTGAGTTACAGACTTTGCTGAGGAAGAAGAAAATGTAAAAATCTTGAAAAATGTATTTGATAGAATACTTCAGGAAAACTTTCCTGGTCTAGCTAGATAATTAAACATTCAGAAAGTAATCCCGCACCTTGGGAGGCTGAGGGACCAAACCTACATTCTGCTGCACAGAAAGATTGTAAGACGGTGGGAAATAGGTTCCAGTGGGCTCATACACCGATAGGGGGATGCTGGAATCAGCATACAGATTCTGAATAACAGCTTCCCCCTCAACTAAACCTCAAAACTGCAAAATGTATAGCCCGCAGCCCACACTCCAACCTCAAAAGTAAACAAAGCCAGAGGATCCTCATAAGGAAGAATAGGAGATTGCACAAGCGAAGCAAAAGCAACTCCATCTTCCCTGAAAAACAGAATTAAAGAAGGGGAAGGAAAGGAGGAGAGAGAGAGAAATCTACACAAATGAAGAAAAACCAAAAGAAGAATATGGGTCTCTCCCAGGTCCCTGGGAAGGCAGACACTGAGAAAACTGACTTCGGAATGCAAACAATGAAGAGCCCCCAGAATGACTGGTCTCAAACTACAAATC
>CAUYQG010184030.1:0-30539 GCA_963574415.1 Tarsius wallacei
AAAAAAAAGAAGACTTTAAAGTGAGACCTGTCTGCTGCTCTGGTCTCAACTTAAGAATCACAGTCAGCTTGTTACTTTTATTTTGGAAGAAAAGATGTAAAAGTTTCTTTCAATCATTCGGAAGGCAAGTGTAGCCACTTATAAAAACAGAACAGCGAGAACAGACAAGGAAAGGAAAGTCAGAAGTACAAGGGCAGAGTGGGCAAGGAATTTTCAAAAATAAAATTAACAAGGTGACTGTTCCACAAGGGGGCTGTGAAAAGGACATGGTGGACCGAAGTCTGTTAGTCAAGTAATGATTCAACTTTAAATTATTCTCTTGTTCTTTTTGTTGGGTGTTTGTTTGTTCAAGTCTAAGATTTGGAAATGCTGACCCTCTGTTAACAAGGGCCAGCAGGACATATAGGATCCCTTCCCTCCCCCGGCCTGCCTCCGCTGAAGCCACACCCGCGCCTCCTTGGCGGGATGCTAGAAGAGTCCTCCACGTGTCTGGACTCAGGATGACAGGGCGGCCTCCTTCTGTGGTTGCTGGGCTTGTGAACGCTGCAGGATCTTTTGGCTTTCCACGTCTCTAAAATGTTTTTCAACCTGAAAGAGACCAGGCAACCAAGGTCAGAAAAGGAGTCGACAAAAAGCAGGATCTCCCAACAATCCTGCCAGCCTCAACAGCCCACCCTGGCTGTCCAGCCCAGGACTATCTGGGCACTTTTGCCCTTGCTGCCCAGCGGCCTCCCCTACAGGGCAGGCGGGAGTCATGTGTCAGCCACATGGTTTGCAATTTCCACTAAGATTGGCTAGAAGAAGGGGAGTCTACAAACAAAACATAAAACACAATGAGGAAGATTACCATGACCCAAACACCTCCTTCTTCCTTTACCAAGTGCAGAAAGACAAGCTGGCTAGGTTACACTTTGACACCAAGAGTGCTGGTCTCTCAACATTCTTGAGAGGAAAAATAAAAGCAGTACTGCATTTTGTTTGTGTAATATTTTACAAATGCTATCTCAGTCTAGAAAGTCTGGTGACATACATAGGGTCAGAGACATGAATGGAAGCTAACTTATACCAACCAGCCCTTTCTGGAAGGGCACCTGCAGCTAAGAAGAACCCAGCCTAGAATGAGATCAACCACTGTGGCACAACACAACAGAAGGGCCTGCTAAAACCCCACAGCCACGCAGCACAGGAAACAGAGTCAGCCACTCACTTGCCTCCACACCACCCACGGGTTCCAGCCCACAGGAGTGTCCACACCACAGTTGCAGAGCCCCATGGGGCAGAGAAGGCAGGGAGGCCAGGCAGGGCTGCTAGGGGCAAGGGCTGGGAGAGCCACGCTCTCTGCTAAGGTGCCAGTCTTGTACTTACTATTTTGCGTACATGGCTCAGTGCACTCCCCTCTTTGCCTTTACAGTTTTCCACTTGATATGGGGGTGTAATAACAACTTCTTCCATGACTACGATGTTTTTTTCTTGCCATTTACAGTCTTTAATGCTGGAAGGAGAAGAGAGCAGGTGAAATGTCACCTCTTGGGGGCAACCCACACCTGCTGTCAAATGAATCCAGAACTCCAGAAGGCTGAGCCCAGTTCCCAGCTCACCACGCAGCCAACAACTCACAGAGTAGCCAAGGCACATTCCCTGGGCAGCCCTGGTCAGAAGAGCAAGGGAACTCATGCACATCTATTCCAAGAGCCCAGAATTGGTACTCCGAAGCATCAGGGACCTGGAGAACCACACAAATGTGAGGGAGCTTCAGAAGTCCCAGGCAGACTTAGCTACAAATAAACAACCAGACTAAGGCCACTAGATCATCTGAGGGAGCAGCCAAGGGCAGAGGCTGGCAAACCTTTTCTCTCAAGGGTCACTTAGTAAATATGTCAGACTTTGCAGGCCAGAGTCTAGCACAAAGACTGAACTCTCCCAACAATGGAGCAAAAGCAGCCGCAGGCAACACGTCAACAGTTGAGCAGATGTGGCCCCAGGCGCAGCTCACCGAGCCTCAGCCTGGGGTAAACATCACCTTAGCAAAGCCAGAGAACAAAGTCCCATCTCCCTGTGGGCTGCACTCCGCCCCATCCCCCACACTGGGAGCTGCTCCTCTTGAGGACCAGAGCGCTGGGCCCTCACCAGATGGGAAAACCCATTCCAGTTCACACTTGGGGAGCCCCAGGCAGCGGATGCTACCAAGTAAGGTCCTTCACACACCTGTAAATGTTCAGAGACTCACACCACGGGCCTCAAACACTCTGATGCCAGCTGCTACCTGTGCACCAACCCCAGGGTGGTGAACAGGGTAACAGAAGTGGAGGGGGGGAGCAAATGTTACAGTTTTTCAGCAGCTAGGGAAGCTAGTAGAGAGTCAATTAACTTCTGCTGTGATAAAATGTCTCTTAAGAGGTGGCGAGCAGGTGGCCTTCTGCTCTCCCTAACGCTCTGTGTTCATTCCAATACACTATTGAGACAAATGATATAGATATAACTTCTTCTAAATGAACACTGCATGAGCTTTTAGAGAATGGAACAAAAACAACAAATAATAAGAGATAAATAAATTGGGGGCTAAATTTCTAAACTAGGGACTGAAATTTCTAAACTAGGTCTGAAAGGGACCCTCCAAGGTCAATCTAACCCAAAACTAAGTTTTACAGACAAAGTAAGAGCGGAAGAGACCACTGTCAGCGATCTCACAACTCTCCTGCATGGGTGGGAGGCTGGCACAGCACCTCTGGACGCCAGCTACTGCCAGCTTCCCCGGTGGACACTCGGGAAGACCACCACCCGAGGCCATGAGCCATGAGCCAGCACAGCCGGGGGGAGCATCCCAGACAAGGCCCCCTCTGCTCCCCGACTCACGTCTTGTGAATGGTCTGGAAGAGCTGCTGGCCCTCTAGGGAGACACCAGCGCTGATTGCATAGGCCTGGCTCAGCTTCTCTTCCTTCTCCGTCCGTGCTTTGCTGGCGAGCTGGGGGAGAGAGGAAGGGTCTCAGAAAGGCATTTGTTGGCACGCCTCCCAACAGCCAGGGCCTCAGTTGAGGAGGCCAGGAGAGACTAGCGGACAGACCCTGTTGCCAGAGATGAAAAGCGAAACAAACCAAAACACCCACAACATACCCAGACAGTTACTGCTATTCCTGGAAGACATTCCTTCCTTCCAGTCCTGAGGACCCACCACATGCCAGACAGTCACTGTGCAGGGCCAGAGACACAGCCTGAAGGGGGTGGGGCAGACAGGCTATAAACAAGGGCGCCTCAGAGACCAGTCAGCATTAGTGTGACTAGGGGCCATGTGATGGCCAGAGGGAAAAGGTAACGCACACAATTCTGATTCAGGAGGAAAATTAATTATTTTTATCAGCTACTGTGCAGGTTTAAAGATTAACATGCACCACACCTTCATAGACCACCAACACCTGAGCCCACACGGGGAGCCAGGACTCAAGTAAGCCCCACCATGGAAACTGTTCACCTGCTCTGAGCAAGCAAGCACTCTTTGGAGTTCTACAGCACGTCTGTTCCTTCACTGCCCTCTGGTGGAACAATCCAAACCAATCAAAAGAAAATCTAGTGAAATCGCGCAGTCCACTAAGAACTGGTGGGTGGCACCCGGCGCATTTCTGGTCCCCACCCCCATACGGAGGTTGCTAGAAATTCAGAAGTACAAATCTGTGTGTAAGACAAAACAAACATGCTAGGCAAGGCTAAAACAAATGAAGACGGGAGGCATCTGCAAGTCCAACAACTGATCTGGAGATTTTTCAGACCCAGGAAAACCAGCAGAGTCTACTGATGCTGAGCACATGACACTCAGGAACACACGTGAATGTACAATCTGTCCCCAGTCAGCAACTTCCACACAAAGAGGGAAGATACCTCCAGCAGGTTCCTGAAGCACCCAGATGCTTGGAATCTTTAAACATTCATATTCTACTTTTATAGAATATGATACCTGTATAAGGGGGGATGCCGCGTGTCTAATTCTTAGTTGGCAAAATGAAGCACTTCACTAGGGCTTAGGTTTGACCATGAAGAGAAAAGCAGGACTTCAATCGCGTTGTGGGGAGTCTCCTCCCCCACCTGGGGGTTGTGAGCACAGAAGGGCCAGGGCGGAGGGAAGAAAGGCTCATTCGGCGGTGACGGAGCCAGAACTCCTCGCTCACAGGCCTCTCCAGGACATGGACAGACAGATGCAGCAGCAGTATACAAATAATCTTTCGGGCCTGGCTGCCATTCTGGCTTTATAGACAGACGCACAGGGCTGCCAGCATTCCAGGCAGTAGCAATCCCAACTGCAGCAAGAAAGCCCCATGGCTTGGAAGCACTCAGTTTCTATGGAAAGAGAACTGCTGATGGTGTATTTTAAGTAGCAACAAGCAACGCTTACTCAGGCACCAAGAAAACCCTGGTAACAAGGAGTTTCCTTGAGTTTTGCTTAGCAAACAACGACTTAGAAAATTTGAAGTCTTCACGGAAAGAAGGAAGAACAAGGACAGCAGAGCCCCAGGGACGGCCTGGCAGGCGCTAACCTCAGAACAGGTGGGAAGCCCTCGCTTTAAGACTCAATCCCTTTTAAAACGTTTATCCCTAGAAACCAAAACCATCTCCCAATGCTGGGTCAGACAAAGCTGCTTCTAATGATGCTTGTGTTGACTAGCTAGGCTGAGTGCTCAAGTATCAAAATGTCCCTGTCACCGACATGGTAGTATATAAATGTAAGTCACCCCATTTAGAAAGGCAAGAGTTGGCCCAGGAAACCAGGCATCTATGCCGAATGTTTAAGAATGGAACTAACAAATTAAGCTAGAGGGAATACAAAAGCTGGGAGAAGAGCCACTTATGAGTTTTTGCCAGAGGCAGAAATAAAATGGAGGTAAATCACAGCCAAAAGTGATTATGTAGACAGCCCAAGTAACAATGACACACTGGTTAGAGAACTATGGCTTCAAAACACACCCTTAGCTGGTCAAAGGTGGGAGTTCTCTCAACTGATTGTTCACAGCCGCGGGTTGAACCCCTTATTCTGCTCTCTCCTCCTTCTCACTCCTGCACTTGACTAGTCTAAAAAAAATAAAACATGCCCCATCTCCCCAAAGGCTCTAAAGGCACTTTAGCTCTAAAGTAGATGATCTCAAGTGTCCACTGGGTACTTGGAAAGACCAGTAAGTGAGTGCAAGTCAACTGTGAGTGTTTTCACTCACATCCACCGTTCTCAACCTGCAGTTGTGCTCAGGTCCGACTCCCTGCAGACCCTCAACTCCAGCTGCTAGTTTCCAAGCTGCATTCTTGTAGCTATCTAAAAAATGCTTCACCCAGATACTCAGCTGCAGGGTTCTGCTTTCACCAGAAAGTCGGACAAACAGGGTAAACTTCTCCCACAGTGAACCCCATCAGTTAGGCATGGGGGAGAGTGCTCTCACAAAAAAGAATCTAGAAGTGTTTCCTCAAACTTGGGGGTCAGGGCAGGGAGAGCACCTTGCTCATTTTAGACATGAAAATTCATGCAGGGCGTGGATAAGCCTTCTTCTGTAAAGCAAATGATTACCACTCCACCCTCAATTTAGCTGCTGTACAAATGCACATTTTCCCACACATCTTTGCAAATGACTGTGTACCTATAAATGGTCCAGTTATTCCAAGTTAGTAAGTTTATGGTTATCGTCAAACCACCAGTGGGCCCCAGTGAAAGAGATGCCCTCAGTAGAGAAGGTGGAGGGATGCCTGTTAGGCTTGGAAGGGTCATCATCAGGCATGCAATGTAAAAAAAAAAATTCCATGGTTTTTCCTTTCTGAGGAAATTTCATATAAAAATGGAATGAGACCGGGCTCAGTGCTCAGTGGCTCAGCCTGTAATCCCAGCACTTTTGGAGGCTGAGGCAAGAAGACTGCCTGAGCCCGCGGGTTCGAGAACAGCCCCGGCAACTTGGCGAGACCTTGTCTCCACAGTAAAAATAAATTAGCCGGGCAGGGTAGCATGCGCATATCTGAAACAGAAGGTTCATGGAGCCCAGCAGGTCGACGCTGGGGTGGCTGTGAGCGTGTCACTGCACTCCAGCCTGGGCAACAGAGTGACTCCAACTCAAAAAAAAAAAAAAAAGATTGAATCATAAACTATGCTGACTATGCCTCTGGCTGCTTTCACTTAGCATAACAATTTTGAGTTCCATCCATATTGTTTATCATTAGTTATTTTTTTAAGTTGTTGAGTATTCCACTATGTGGATATATAGTACTACCTTTTATTCACTCATTCACTAGTTGATCAACATTTGAACTGTCTGGAGTTTTTAGCAATGAACATTCACATACAAGTCTGTGTGTGGACATGTTTTGTTTTTGCACTTTAAAAAAATTTTTTGCTTTTAATTGTCCAAACTTACCAAATTTTTCAGTATCTATTCGTGTGGTCCATGACAGTAAACACAGAAACATATAAAGAAAGTTGTTGTTTTTTTTTTGAGTGAGGGTCTCACTCTGTTGCTGAGGTTGGCGCATGATCACAGCTTACTGCAGGATTCCTGGGCTTCAGTAATCCTCCTGCCTCAGTCTCTCAAGTAGCTGGAACTACAAGCGTGCACCACTACACTTGGGTAATTTCTTGTATTTTTTGTAGAGATGAGGGTTCGCTATGGTGCCCAGGCTGGTCTTGGAACTCCTGGCCTCAAGCAACCCTTCTGCTTTAGCCTCCCCAAGTGCTGGAATTACAAGGTGAGGCCATCGTGTCCAGAAGACATGTTTTCATTTTTTTTTCTTTCTGAGTTGGAGTCTCACTCTGTCGCCCAGGCTGGCGTACAGTGGCACACTCATGGCCACCCTAACGTCAGCCTGCTGGGCTCTGGCGATCCTTCCACCTCAGTCTTCCAAGTAGCCAGAACTACAGGCACATGCTACCATGCCTAGCTAATTTTTGATTTATTGTAGAGAAGAGGGGTCTCACCAAGTTGACCCGACTGTTCTCAAACCCATGGGCTCAGGCAATCCACTTGCCTTGGCCTCCCAAAGTGCTGGGATTACAGACTGAACCAAGGAGCCGGCCATGTTTAACTTTTTTTTTTTTTTTTGAGTTGGAGTCCCACTCAATCGCCCAGACTGGAGTGCAGTGGCCGCTCCCGGCCACCGCAGCCTCGACCTGCCGGGCTCCGGCGATCCTTCCGCCTCAGCCTTCTGAGTAGTCGGAATTACAGGCACGCGCTACCACGCCCGGCTAATTTTTTTTTGATTTATTGTAGAGATGAGGTTTCGCCTGCCCAGGTGGGTCTCGAACCCGTGGGCTCAGGCAATCCACTCACCTCAGCCTCCCAAGGCGCGGGATTACAGGCTGAGCCACCGAGCCCGGCTGCCATGTTTATTTTTATTGGACAGATACCTAGAAGAAAAATGTCCGGGTCATGTCATAAGTGTATGTTTAACTTTTAAGGTAACTGTCAAACTGTTTTCTAAAGTGATTGGACCATTTTACACTCTCACCAGTAACATATGGTGGTTCTAATTCTGCCACATACTCACCAACACTTGATACTGTTAGTCTTTTTGATCTTAGCCATTTTGGTGAAAGCATAGTTGTTTCTTGTCTGGCATGGTGGCTAATGCCTGTAATCCCAGCACTTTGGGAGGCAGAGGCGAGAGGATTGTCTGAGCTCAGGGGTTCGAGACCAGCCTGAGCAACATGGCAAGACCTCATTTCTACAATAAATAAAAAAACTTAGCCAGGCGTGGTGGCGCATGCCTGTGGTTCCAGCTACTTGGAAGTTTGACAGGAAAGAATCACCTAAGCCCAGCAGGTTGAGGCTGCGGTGGCCGTGAGCGTACCACTGCACTCCAGCCTGGGCAACAGAGTCAGACTCCAACTCCAAAAAAAAAAAAAGAGAGAGAAAAGCATAGTCATTTCTCATTGTGATTTTAATTTGCATTTCCTTTATGCCTAATGATATCAAGCATTTTATGTGCTTATCTGCACATAAGCACATAATTTCTCTATCTTTTCCAATACAGCATTTGAAAGCATTTACACATTTTTTTAGCAGGCGGTTTGTCTTATTACTAAGTTGTATTAGTTCTTTTTATATTCTGGACACAGGTGCTTTATCAGATATGTTTTGCAAATGATTTCTCCCAAAGGCTTTTCATTTTCTTCATGGAATCTTTTGAGGAGCAAAATTTTAAGCATTTTTTCCCAAACATTTTATTGGTTTTCAATTTCAGTGAAGGATGCAATTTTTAAAAGTTCAGAAACCATCACTTATAACCGTACTCATTTGCAAGGCCAACATCTAGCTGCTGGCCAAGAAACATAACCCTACAAACACATGCACGTGGCTTACCGGAAATGACTGTGCATGACCACCTGCTCCCCTGGCTCTCCATTCATTCTGAATGACTCCCAGAGAAATCAAAGTCGTGTACTAATCAAGGCTTCCTCCTGTGCCCATTTTACGTACAGGCCTCGAGATGGGCAGAGAAGAAAAGTACATAAACTTGATACCAGAGCAATACTGGAAGGCATCTGTCTACTCATGCCACTGTAGGGTAGCCCAAGTGAGTGATTTAATGAACACTGAGGGCACACATCTCTTTGGTACTCAGCGTCGTGGGGGGGAAGAGGTGGCCGCCAGTGCAACAGCAAAATACCAGCAGTACGCGCTTCATCTTGTTATGGAATCACCAGCTGGGCCGCCTTCTTTCCATATACCCAGACCAGGAAGACACAGGTGCCGTGGGGAGTCCAGAGGGATTCCTCCTATCACTACGTAACAAGAGGAGACAGCTGACATAACAAGGGAAGCGAGCATCCGGGGGACCTGCTGGGCATGACCTACTGATCCAGGGAGCCATCTCAGTCAGTCTTCTCCTTACACATGGGTCTTCCAACCAGCTGCCCCCACAGACGGGTTGGGAAGTGCTGCAGCTGCTGCCTGCAAGCTGGGGGGCCAAGGAATGGCAGACCAGAGTAGCTAAGAACAACTGTCATCCTAAGGGCCCTAACATGTTCCTTCTGCTTCAAGCCTGGAGCAGGCTCTTGGAGCCCCCCCAATCTCAGTTAGTAACAAACAGGCTCTTTTCCAAGCTAGGCACAGTGGCTCACTCCTGTAATCCCAGCACTTTGGGAGGCTGAGGAAGGATTGTCTGAACCCAAGAGTTCGAGACCAGCCTGGGTAACACAGCAAGACTCTGTCTCTACAAAAATAATAATAAGAATTCTTTCAAATACCAATATCCCCAAGTCCCCTGGTCCCTAGCTGAAAGCTCCTGTCTGAATGTTTCTAATAAAATGCCGTCCCTTACAACTGGGATAATTGGGAACTCAAAAACCACAGTACCCTACCTGAAATTGTGCCCTAGAACACATGATGAGGAATCCAAGCATCAACCCAACAGGCGAATGGTAGAACCAGAGACGCCTGACAGTGAACACTAAAATTCGAAGACGAGCCAACTGTGGTTGTAGGCACCTAGCTACACAATTTCTATACACTAAACCATTTAATGCTCACAACAATCCCATGAAACAGGTACTGAAATTACTCTCTTAATAGAGAAACCATGGCACAGCCGTTAGGAAACTTACCTAAGTTTACCAAGCCACAAGTGGCAGACAGCCTGATTCCCAGGCGTGTTCTGAACTACTGCACTACATCCAAACAGTTCTACCTAGGAGAAGTCATCCCAACGATTGGCGAAAACAGTTATAAGTCTGAATGCAAAAGAACAAGTTAAAAACGGAAGGTATCTTAAGACTCAGCTGCCACCTTCTTTTCTTCGCACCTTACGGCGTTTGCACCAAACAACAGCCCCACCACAGAGCACATGAGTCTGTGGAGCCCCCTTCCATGGAAGGGCCTTTCACAAAAGGCCCAGTCTCACCCTAAACCTCAGGGACATCCTTTCTTTCTTTTGTTAAGGGTAATTCACAGGACACTTCGAGGAGAAAGCATTTAAGGGTAATTCTCACACACTTCCTGTGTGAGAAAGCATTTCAGGCCAAGGAGGAGGGATTTGTTCCCAAGATCCATGGTTTTCTGATGCTCCAAGCCTAGAGAAGGGAAGTCAAGCCAGTCTCCTGCACTCAATGCTGTATCTTAAGCGCTTATGATGGAAAACACCCTGCAACCCCAAGGACGCGTTATTGCCTCTCTCCTGGTTTCTGCAGGATATGTGTCAAATCCATCATAGGGCTACCATACAACACAGAACCAGATTCACGTCAGTCAATACACATTCTGGAACAAGTTTTATCTTTAATCAAGTTTAAAAGAAAAACTATAAGCCAACAACATGGATAGTTTGTTAGTTATTTGTAATTATGTCACAAGACACTATTCATAGCTATGACAGACACCTAAAGCCTGGGACACAGAAGAATTTCCTTGATGAGACCCTGAAACCAAGTAATGCTGTCAAAACTACCACGTGGCTCTGCCATGGAGAACTGACTGAGACGTAAGCTGAAACCTGACCTCAACAACCGATCTCTGAATACACACTCAAGTTAGTCTCAAATTAGCCTTCTCACAGCATGGCTGAGAGGACTAAGGAAGGTCCAAAAAAAGCACTAAGTGAACTGTAAAATACTGTACAAATAGTAGTTGTTACTATTATAACATTATTATTAGATTGAGTCATTTCAGAAACATCCACATACAGTAATTCAACCTCCCTTTAGCCAATGATCTTATTGCTTTTATCCCCCTACAAGAAAAATAAATTTTTTTATATGCATTTAAGGTATACAACATAGTGTTATGAGAGACACATAAGCAAATTAACATGTCTGTCGTCTCAGTTACCCATCTTCTAGTGTCTAGAAGAGATGAGGGAGGCCTTAAGTCCTAAAGAAAACATATTCCAAAAGATAATTAGAACAATAATTGGAAAATGCCTTTAACTATCATAAAAAATGGACAGCTGGGGATGGGTACAGGAGCTCACGACTATAGTTCAACACTTTGGGAGGCTAAGGCAGGAGGGTCACTTGAGGCCAGGAGTCGGAAGATTCAGAGAGTTATGATCATGCCACTTCACTCCACCCTGGGTGACAGGGAGGCTCCACCTGCAGAATACGAGCTGGTTTTCTTCAGCAACAGGACCACGTGCCGGTGTCTCCTGGCCTCTGGAGAGAGCACAAAAGGCATGGGGAATGGAAGAACCACCTCCTTGTCCCCAAACAGACTCCGCCTCAGGTTTCTACCTGCCACTTCCTAGCTGCAGGAACCTAAGCAAGACTCGCAGCCCCTCTGAGCCTCAGCCCACATATCTACCCACAGAGCTCGCTTCCAGAGGGTTGCCAGCGGAGGGCCATAAGCTGTGTGAGCAGGGCACCTAACACCTGTGCTGGCACTTCCATGATAAGCGGCCAGCCTGAGATGTGCACACATCTCGACAATGGGATGTACGCCATAAATGCACACAACTTTTATTTGTGAAATAACAAATAAAAGTCAGGTGTAATTGTGTGTGCCTGTGTCCCAGCTACTCAGGGGGCTGGGAGAACAGGAATGCTAGAGCCCAGGAGTTTGAGACCAGCATGGGCAATACAGCAAGACTACGCCAAATAAAAAATAGTTGGATGCAGTGGCTCATGCCTGTAATCCCAGCACTTTGGGAGGTGGAGGCAAGAGGACTGCATGAGCCCAGGGGTTCGAAACCAGCCTGGACAACATGGCAAGACCTCGTCTCTACAATAAATAAAAAATTAGCCACGCATAGTGGCACACACCTATAGTTCCAGCTACTTGGAAATCTGAGGGAGAAGGATTGCCTGAGACCAGAGGGTCAAGGTTATAGTGGCCATGAGTGTGCCACGCCACTTCAGCCTGGGCAACAGAGTGAGATTCTGACTCAAAAAAAAAAAACAAAAAAAAACGAAAAAAAAAACAGAAACAAAGTGCTACATAATCTCTGAAAAATACTAGTCTTTAATAGTCTTTTCCCTCCCTTCTGAGAACTAACAACCTCCAGTTCAGCTCAGACAGGAAAGCAGCAGGTTCTAAACTGTGGAGATGGACAAACAGAGCACTCGCAAGTCTGCCTGATGCCCCGAACCCCTGCCCTTTCTCATGGTCCTGCTCCTCAATGCTGGCTACCAGGAGTGGCAAACCAGAGCCCAGGGGTCAGATCCAGCCAACTGTCTGCTTTAGTTAAGTTGGATCAGAACGCAGAGAGGCCCTTTAGTCTATACATGGTCTGCGGCTGCTCTGCCACAAAGGCAAGTGAAGTGGTTGTGATGAAGACGGTGTGACCCACAAAGCCGCAAAGATCTACTTCCCGGCCCTCTGTAGGAGACTGCTGCCCCTGTGCTGGGCTGTCGTGGTGCCTTGCTCACACCACCAGCAGTATAACTCCTGCCACATTTATCACTGAGTTAAACGCCGCTGTCCCTCACCACTCCCAACAACTGTGACATCCCTGAAGGCAAGCCCAATCACCCTGACATTTCCTAGCACCTGGAAGATGGAGTGTAAGAAGCAAGACAAGTAAAAGGAGAAGAAACAGTGACTGTTAGAGGGTCACAGCCACAACCCCCAAACAGTTCCAGAGGTGAAGTGACTAACAGGAGGTCACACAAGTTATTACCAGTCCAGCTGGAAAAAGAACGCAGTTCTGCTGGGTGTGGTGGCTCACACCTGGAATCCCAACACTTGGGAAGTTGAGGCAGGAAGAGCTCAAGGTTAGGCATTCCGGACCAACTAGGCACAGCAGCAAGATCCTGCCTCTACTAAAAATTCAAAAGGAAAACCGGTGCCGCCTGTAGTCCCAGTTGCTGGGGGCGGGGGAGGGTGAGGAGATGTAGGCAGGCAGGCTGAGGAAGGAGGATGGCTTGAGCCCAGGAGTTTGAAACTGTAGCAAGCTACGATCGTGCCACTGGACTCCAGCATGGGCCACTGGACTCCAGCATGGGCTACAGAGGGAGATCCAGACTCAAAAACAGAATGTGGTTCTTCAGTGGCACATGTCCCATCAGGCCGTACTCCTGGTGCAGTGTGAGAGCCTTTCACTTCCCAGCTCAGGTATAACTGGCTTCGCGTTCCAGGGTAGCTTCTGATATTGACCTAGGCTGGTCTTCAAACTCTGGTGCCAGAATCTGACTGCACTGCTTGTTTGGGTGTTTTTCTCCCCAAGCCTGTCCTCAGCCAGAAAACAGAACCAGTCAAGACACCCCCTTCTCACACTGAAGAGATACCACCACTAACTCACCCTGGAGTCCTTATTTTGAACAGTCTCTGGGTCAAAGAGACAAAGTGCAGGAGTGGTCAAAACAACACACCTATGACACATGTCTGCCAGGATCACTGGGCTCAGTGGCATCCAGGTGGATGCAGAGAAGGCATCAGGAACTCTGCCCTTGGCCTAGTGGGATTGTCTCCTGACTGATGTGCCCTACAGCCAGAACAAATCCTGGCCAGGAGTATCGCAACCCCTCCACGGCTCTGCCAGGCTGACCCCAGAGTTTGAATGCCACAGAATACGACTTTTTTTTTTTTTGAGTTGGAGTCTCACTCTGTCACCCAGACTCGAGTGCAGTGGCCGCTCCCAGCCACCGCAGCCTCGACCTGCTGGGCTCCGGCGATCCTTCCGCCTCAGCCTTCCGAGTAGCCAGAATTATAGGCGCGCGCTACCATGCCCGGCTGATTTTTTTTATTTATTGTAGAGATGAGGTCTCGCCAAGTTGCCCAGGCGGGTCTCGAACCCGTGGGCTCAGGTAATCCACTCACCTCAGCCTCCCAAAGGCGCAGGATTACAGGCTGAACCACCGAGCCTGGCTTTTTTTTTTTCTTGAACTGGAGTCTCACTCTGTCGTCCAGGCTGAAGTGCAGTGGGCGAACACAGCCACTGCAGCCTCAACCTGCTAGGCTCAGGTGACCCTTCTGCCAAAGTCTTCCAAGTAGCTGGAACTACAGGAGCACACCCTGCTAATTTTTTTATTTATTATAGAGACAAGGTCTCGTCATGTCACTCGGGCTAGTCTTGAACCTCTGAGCTCAGGCAATCCTCTCGCCTCCACCTCCCAAAGTGCTGGGATTACAGGCGTGAGAGACAGCCCAGCAAACAATGGCTTCTAAAACGGCAATCACTCTACCTCTCTGCCCTCAATGGCCACTACTCACTACTTACCATGCTCCCCCATGCAGCATAATGGGCTGTTCCCTCTCCATCTCCCACCAGTAGTTGCATGACACTTCTGTGAGGGAACAGCTGTTTGCTCAGAGCCAGGTACAAACCTTACAGTGAACTCTCCCCCAGAGACTGTGTGTCAGGACCATATACTCAAACCAAGTGAATCCATGGGTTATATAGCTTCTAGGAAACAGAACAATCATGTCCTTATTTTTTTGAGTCAGAGAGTCACTCTGTTGCCCAGGCTGGAGTACAATGGCATGCTCACGACCACCGCAGCCTGGACTTGCTGGACTCAGGTGATCCTTCCGCTTCAACTTTCCAAGTAGCTGGAACCACAAGCGTGCGCCAACACACCTGGCTAATTTTTTGGCTTACTGTAGAGATGAGGTCTCACCAAGTTGCCCAGGCAGGTCTCAAACCCCTGGGCTCAGGAAATTCCCTCACCTCCGCCTCCCAAAGTGCTGGACTACAGGTGTGAGCCACTGGGCCCAGCTCCGGATACCACTTAATTCAGTGGCAGCCAACTCACTCCTCAGCAAGTGGTCTTTCCAGGTGGATGACAAGTCCTCTATGCCCCATGATGAGAAGCTCTTCAACTCTCTTCTTCTTGGCTCCATTTGATCACTCACTACTAGCTAGTAATAGATAAATGGGAGTAAACGGATAAAAGGGACTGACAAGTCAGTCAGGGCCCCGGTGAGAGGTGACTGCTTAAGCTCTGAATACCTGGGGATCTCTGCTGGTCCATGCTCTGTCTCTTGTCCCACTGACTACGCCTTTCCCCAGCAGCTCCGGAGAAGTGCTCATCCAGCCAGCCAAAAGGGAGGACCCATACCCACCCCATGCACTAGATGCACTCATCGAAACAGATAAACAAACCTTTTGGTCTTGGCTGTGTCAGCAGGCCCCTCCTAAGAGTCTCAGAGGTGGAAAACACAGCCTCCTGGTTCTGTGATGGCTAACTCCATCCTCCAGTACTCAGGTAAGTTTTCAGTTAACTATGCCATCTGATAACACCGCCCTGTAAATCCATGTCAATTCTGGTCACGAACAAGAGGTCTCTTTTAAGGCCAGGCATAGTGGCTCACGGCTATGATCCCAGCACTTTGGGAGGCCAAGGTGAGAGGACTGACTGAGTTCAAGAGTCCGAGACCAGCCTGGGCAACTTGGCGAGACCTCATCTCTACAATAAATCAAGAAAAATTAGCCAGACATGATGGCACATACCTGTAGTTCCGGCTACTTGGAAGGCTGAGGCGGAAAGATTGCCTGAGCCTAGCAGGTCAAGGCTGTGGTGGCTGTGAATGTGCCACTGCACTCCGGTCTGGGTGATAGTGAGACTCTGACTCAAAAAAAAAAAGGGGGGGGGCATTGGCAGTAGTAGGAATCTGACAGGGAAGGGGGTGCACACCTCAACAACAAAGGTACCTGCATAATGAGCATTTGTATACCTAACCCTGAATTGTATACCACATCTTTAAAATAAAAAAATTAAAAGAAAAAAATCTTTTAATTATAAGATATTATATATTAATGGTAGCCAATACAGTTTTTGTTTTGTTTTGTTTTGTTTGCGACAAGGTCTTACTCTGTTTCTCAGGCTGGAATGCAGTAGTACAATCATGGCTTACTGCAGCCTTGACCTCCTCAGCACAAGCAATTCTCCCACCTCAGCCTCCTGAGTAGCTGGGACTACAGGCTCCCTAACTTTATGTTTTATAGAGACAAGATCTCACTATGTTGCCCAGACTGGTCTCAAACTCCTGGCCTCAAAGGATTCTCCCAGCTTCGTCTCCCAAAGTGCTGGGATTACAGAAGAGAGCAACCAGACCCAGCCTCCAGAACAATTTTGATCTTTCTCAATCTTGGGCTGGAAAGTTCTAATTTTCAATTCAGTGTCAGATCCGATGTGGTGAGGCCTGAAAAAGTACAGCAGGTGCTCGAATCATGTCATTTCATTCGATGTTATTTTGTTATCATGTAGACAGGGAAAAAAATCCCGAGTGCCAGCTAGGTCACATCTGTGGAGCTGCACATCCTCCCATGTCTGCATGGGCTTTCTCTAGGTACCCCAGTTAAAGGCTCACACATTATATGGTGTGGTGTGCCTTAACTGTCCTGGTCTGAGTGAGCGTTGAGTGTGCCCTGTGATGAGCTGGTGTCCTGAACAGGGCTAGGTCCTGCCTGTGTGCCCTGAGCTGCTGCGACAGGCTCCAGTCATCCTCAACCTTGAACTGGAATAAGCAGATTGGAAAATAAAAGAATTAATCCAAAAGTTCAGTGTGGCACAAGAGGTGGTGGGAGGTGTTTCTTACAATGTTCATTTTGCCAATTTATTTATTCCTTGGATTAACTCACTACCACTACAACTGCAGTCACTCACTAATTCAACAAAAACTGGGTAAATAATTATCTTGCTCATTTGTATTAATCTTTCTTAAATATATGTGCAGCTCATTTATTTCAATTTTAATATTAGAAGTGTTTTGACCAGCTTGGACAACTTGGTGAGACCTCATCTCTATACTAAATTTAAAAAAAAAAAAAAAAAAAAAAGGCTGGGTACAGTGGCTCAAGTCTATAATCCCAGCACTTTGGAAGACCAAGGCGAGAGGATTGCCTGAGCCCAGGGGTTCAAGGCCAACCTAAGAAACGTGGTGAGACCTCATCTCTACAATAAATCAAAAATATTAGCTCTGAGTGATGGCATGCACCTGTAGCTCCAGCTACCTAGAAGGCTGAGGCAGAAGGATTACCTGAGCCCAGCAAGTCAAGGCTGCAGTGGCCATGAGCATGCCACTGCACTCCAGCCTGGGCAATAGAGTGAGACTCCAACTCAAAAGCAAACAAACAAAAATATTAGCTGGCATGGAGGCACACTCTGTGGTTCCAGCTACTTGGAAGGCTGAGGTGGAAGGATTACCTGAGCCCAGCAGGTTGAGGCTGCAGTGGCCATGAGCTGTCGCCTGGGCGACAGAGTGAGACTCCATCTCAAAAAAAGAAAAAAAACGTGTTTTGAGTCTTTATTCAGAAGTTTGGTGATGTTTTTGTGATCAGAACTATGCCACAGGAACTTTTAATTCTTGCTTATATCAGTTAGCCTATGGTAAAATTGGTTGCATTATCCATCATTTTGTTTAAAGTCACAGTTTTACCAACAACATGAAATGAGGACTTACTGTACCAGCATCAGTGTTCTTGGCTGCCTTCTCTTTGTCTCACTGACCTCCTTCCTCTACCTCATCCCATCCCATAGTTCAAGAAACATCAGTTGGCTAAACATACACAACTGGGAGAAATAAACTAACACCTGTCTACTTGGTCAACCTGACCTAACCCTTATAACCAATTGATGAGACAGGTACTAACACTGGACCATGTCTACAATGAGAAAAACGATACTTAGTAAGATTAAGAGGCAGAGAAATGACTTTTTTTTTTGAGTCAGAGTCTCACTCTGTCACCCAGGCTGGAGTGCAGTGGCACGCTTGTGGCCACCGCAGACTCGACCTGCTGAGCTCAGGCGATCCGCCTCAGCCTTCCAGGAAGCTGGAAATACAGGTGCACATGACTATGCCCAGCTAATTTTTCCTGATTTATTATAGAGATGAGGTCTCACCAAGTTGCCCAGGCTAGTCTCGAACTCCTGGGCTCAGGCAATCCTCTCACCTCAGCTTCCCAAAGTGCTGGGATTATAGGCGTAAGCCACCATGCCCAGACCAAGAAGTGACTTTAAACACAAATCTGTGGCCGGACATGGTGGCTGACACCTGTAATCCTAGCACTTGGAAGGCCAAGGCAGGAGAATCACTTGAGCCCAGAAGTTCGAGACCAACTTTGGCAATACAGTGAGACCTTGTCTCTACAAAACAAAAAATAAATTAACCAAGTGTGGTGCACATATCCATAGTCCCAGTCTCCTATTCAGGACCTGATCCCAGGAGGTCGAGACTGCAGTGAGCCACGATATTGCCACTGCACTCAGCCAAGGCAACAGAGACTCTAACTCAAAGATAAAATAAAATTAAAAACTAAGGACTGAGATGCCTAGTTTGTTCCCAGGTTATTGCGACCAGATTGCCCTGCCCCAACCACAAACATCAATGTTTCTCTTTACTCAGAAACATCACTTAGTACTGCAGGTGCTGGGGTGCTCCTTTCACCCCACCAAACCACCTGTAAGTTCCTTAGGCTAAAACAGAAGACTCAGATCCAGCCCTATCACCTACTAGCTGCAGACCTTAAGCTCATGACTCACCCTCTCTGAATCTCAGTTTACTACTATGTGAGATGGCAACTGTGCCCACACCATGAAAAAAATTGCCAATTTATTTATTCCTTGGATTAACTCACCACTACTACAACTGCAGTCACTCATTGATTCAACAAAAACTGGGTAAATAATTATCTTGCTCATTTGTATTAATCTTTCTTAAATGTATATGCAGCTCACATTTATTTCAATTTCAATATTAGAAGTGTTTTGACCAGCTTGGGCAACTTGGTGAGACCTCATCTCTACAATAAATTTTTTTTTTAAAAGGCTGGGTACAATGGCTCAAGTCTATAATCCCAGCACTTTGGAAGACCAAGGCGAGAGGACAGCCTGAGCCCAGGGGTTCAGGATTAGGATTAAATGAGATGTCTACCAATTGCTAGTTCTGAGCGTGACACATAAGAACATTAGCCACCAGGCACCATGGCTCACGCCTGTAATCCCAACACTTTGGGAGGCGAAGGTAAGAGGATTGCCTGAGTTCAGGGGTTCGAGAACAGCCTGGGCAACATGGCGCAACATCATCTCTATAATAAATCAAAAAATTAGCTGGGCGTGGTGGCGCATGCCTGTAGTTCCAGCTACCTGAAAGGCTGAGACAGAAGGATTGCCTGAGCCCACTAGGTTCAGGCTGTGGTGGCTGTGAGTGTGTCACTGTACTCCAGCCTAGGCAACAGAGTGAGACTCCAACTCAAAAAAAAGAAAATGAACATTAGCCTCCATACTTCTGGCTGTATAACCTGGAATAGTCACTTACACCGGTAGCTTGTTTCCTCATTTGTTAAAGACTAAAAGAAAAAAAATATGCTGAAGATCATACAGGGTGGCTAAGAGGATATAATGAGACATGTCAAAGTTCTTTGTAAACTATAAAGCAAAAAAAAACATAAGGTATGGTCCCCAGCAGAGCGCACCACAATGCCTTGCACAAAATAGATTTTCAGTAAATGTTTGATAAATGTTACAAAAAGGCAGCCCTGGTTAATGCTGATGTGATACACACCATCTCCTGGGAGCACTACTAACCCATGGGCAATCTGTCCCCAGAGTTCTAGAAGATGCTGAGTCAATTCAAAGGAACTTGTTAAAAAACACCCCACTTCCCTCCATAAGGCTCCTAGGGCTCTTGTCTTCAAGTCATATTTTTGCCTTCCTCTGTGAGAGAGTAAACTAAGAATGGTAAACAACCTGAACCTCACATATGATGGCTTTGGCACACTACTGTAGTTTTTCTGGAATCTTCCTGTCTTACCAGGAGATTCAGAACCCTTTAACAGGGTATAATGTTACTACGGAGAAGAGAGAAGGACAGTCAAGACTCCCCAGTTCTGCAAGCCCACTGCCCTCTCCTCTCCCAAGGCTGCTTCTTACATCTTGCTGCTGGGGACAGACATAAGACTTCTCAGCCTAAAGAGAACGGTCAGTGAAAGCCAAACAGGCCAATTTCCAAGAAGCTGCTAGTTTCTACCTTCTCTAGTTGACCTGTTATTAAGTATTTCCTTTAAAAGACCTCCTCTTCCACTTCCTGCTAGGTCAGGGTGAACGAATATCCAGTTTGTATCAACAGGTCTAATTAAGCAGAGCACTGACTTGTGTCAGCAAGATGCGCCAACACGTGCTGGCATCTTCCACTGAAGGCACAGGACCCAAGCACCGCTTCCCCAGACTGCAGCATCTGGAGCACTCGACAGTTTTCTTCCAGACATCTCGGAGCACTTTAGTTCCCTGCCACATATTTAAACAATCCTCCATCTTAAGAAAACCCCAAGTCCATACTCTTAAAAATGAGATGAACTTTTCAGGTCTCTCAAGCAACTTGTTAATAAGTGCCCAGACTAGCCTCTCACTGTGTTCAGTAACAGCCCAGCAGGCTCGCTCCCATCCTAAGCGACTCTCCAAGGAGAACTACTCGCAAGGCATCCTGAAAGGCTGGTTTCAAGGGAACGCTGATCTGGCTTACTCATAAACATCTCAGCAAGCGGAAAAATGAATAAATGAAAGCCAAAGATAACCCTCCAACCTAATTTTAGTTTTCAGTTTCTGACTCCTCTTCCCAGTAAGCCTTTTTCAAGATTTGGCAAGCGGGCCAAAGAGTAAGAAGTGAAGATTTCTGGTATTTCCCAAGCCATTACTTCCTGCTGCTTCCTTGACAGAGTGAGTAAACAGCTAGTTTACAACAATGCCAGCAAACAACTAAAACTGACCAGCAGAAAGCAAGAACCTTGGCCGGGTGCAGTGGCTCATGCCTATAATCCCAGCACTTTGGGAGGCCGAGGTTAGAGGATTACCTGAGCTCACGGGTTGGAGACCAGTCTGGGCAACTTGGCAATACCTCATCTCTACAATAAATCAAAACATTAGCCAGGTGTGGTGTTGCCACCTGTAGTCCCAGCTACTTGGAAGGCTGAGGTACAAGAATCGCCTAAGCCCAGCAGGCAGAGGCTGCAGTGGCTGTGAGCAGTGTGCCACTGCACTCCAGCCTGGGCGACAGAGTGAGACTCCGATCAAAAACAAAAACAAAAAAACAGAAAGCAAAACCCTAAAGGCAAAGATAATCTACAAATTAAATGACCAAGGTTATTTATACTTGAGGCCAAAGCTTCCATAAGGAGAATCGCTTGGTAACCGCTCCCTAACAATCTCCCAACACTCCAGTCCCTCCAAATGGTGGCACTTTTTGGTCACAGGAGCAAAAATGAGTGTCTTTTCAATTTCAGGAAATCATTCGTCTTTCAGCTTTTTCCTCTGCTACTCACTGAAAGGCTAGTGACAGACTTCACACACCCTGTGAACACCAAAGGATAACTTTGTTTTGCTCTTTAACATAAAGAGCACAAACCACTTCGTACACATGTTTTAAAATGTCATGAACTGACAGAAGACCACCCAAAGAGCTCCCGTTCTCCAGCAAGGGCTATCTGACTAAGCCAGGGTTTCAAGACTCTACAGGCTTCCAAGAGTGGGACATCCTGTGTGTGACCACAGCCTTCAATATGAAACTCAGACCCTGTGGAGTCTGTCCTTGGCCATCACTAAAAAACATGCGGCCCTTCCCTGGAAGCTGATAAGGGAGCAGACCTGAAGCAACTACACCCACTCGCCTCAGGTGCCCTCCATGGCTCCAGATGCCCGCGTGTTTCCTTGCTCTGCTGAAGTGCAGAGCGCCACATTCCGAGAGAAGAGAACACACATTATTACAAGACTCCTCCGGAGGGGAAAACTTCCACCACACTAATTCAAGAGACTTAAGGAAAGGCAGCAGCTACTAAAATTGGACATATAACTTATCCATCTAACAAATGTGTATTAGACATCTGCCCTGTGCAAGGCTCTGTATATTCAACAGTGAATAAAACAGGTATGGTTCCCATCCCCGCAGAATAAAGCTTAATGAAACAGACACTAGACAAATCAACAAGTAACATAATTATAATTATAAAAAGGCATGAATAGGATAACCTTGATCCCAATTTGCTCAGGACACACTGATCTACCTGTTGTTCCACTATAAAATAAAAGCACTCCTCTCCACTTTAAAAATGTCCCAGATAGGCCAGGTGCAGTGGCTCAAGCCTGTAATCTCAGCACTTTAAGAGGGCAAGACAACAGGATTGCCTGAGCCCAGGAGTTCGAGACCAGCCTGGACAACATGGTGTGACCTCAACTCTACAATAAACAAAAAATTTAGCCAGGCATGGTGGCGCGTGCCTGTGGTTCCAGCTACTTGGAAGGCTGAGGTGGGAAGGATCGCATGAGCCCAGCAGGTTGAGGCTGCAGTGGCCGTGAGCATGTCACTCACTGCACTCTAGCCTGGGATAACTTAGTTTTGCTCTTTAACATAAAGAGCACAAATTACTTCATTGAGACTCCAATTCAAGAAAAAAAAAGTTCCAGAAAGTTATACAGTCATCTTAGCTGTGAAGATCAAGGTACTATGAGAGAAAATAAGAGGGGCAAATTACTTTAGCCTGGGCAGTTAGAAAAGACTTCTTGGGGTCATTTAACTGAGTCCTGATGGATGAGGCCCCAATCATTCTGGAAGGAAAAAATGTTCCAAGTACAGGCCTTGACAGGGCTTGGGGCATTATCACTGATCGAGATGAACTTTGGTTAATTGAACTGAAGAATCAAAAAAGTGACTTGGATGGGCATGGTGACATGTGCCCAGCTACTCAGGAGGCTGAGGCAGGAGAATGTCATGAGCCCAGGAGTTAAGAGTCCAGCCTGGGCAACGTAGGGAGATCCTGTCTCTCAAAAAAGAAAAAAAATGACTTGGGGGTTCCCAGATTTAAGCATCTAATTGTTAGATCTCAAAGTTCAGACATAAAGACAAAAATGAAACTGTAAGGCAGCGGCTTTCAAACTTTATAGGTCATCTGAATAACACTCCAGGTCCTCATGCAGAAAACACACAATATTGAAGTGTGCACAGATCCACATATACCCAGTTTCAGAAGGTTCACGAGCAACACCACCACCCAAACCCACAGCCACCAGAAGTTCATATATGGACTCCAAGTTTAAAACTTGAGAGTTTTTTTTTTTTAAAGCCCCTTTTCACAAAGGACAAAGCAAGCTCTCAGCTCTATTTGGGCATTAAGATGTCTTAAGACCTACTGAAGGTACCCAGGACTAAAGAGGAAAGCTAAACAGATATAATGTTTTAAAGTATCAGAACAAGCAATTTTACAACATTTTACATCAATAAGAAATTGAAAAACTGACAATAGACAATATACGTATCACCAAGAGCCGATGCAACCCATTTCCCACCATCTTGGAGATCCAGACCTAACAAGTCCTTACCTTACTAACATTGAGTGATGCTAGGGGAGGAGGGGTTTCTGTTCGGTCATTAATTATTTCCACTTCTGAAACATACTGTAAGTTTATGAGCAAGATGTCTGCATGGTTGGGCTTTCCACTGGAAGAGGGACATTCTGGTGAGAAAATAGAGTTAAGGAAAACAGGGCAAGCAGAGGCACTGACACATCCCAAAAGGGGCACAGAACACACGATTCAGCCAAGGCTTGATAAAAGGCATGCCAGGAGCAAGAAAGAAGGCCTTACAAGAACCACAGCTCTCCTCAGGAAGCCTGTCACCTTCCTCGTGCCCAAACCCACAACCAAAAGATCTCAAGATTTTCAAACCCAAACATGACCCCAAATTGGAAGCCTCATAGGGTTTCTGTCACCCTCTCTACTAGTTTTATGCAGAGGCACCATGTAGTGTTGATGCCTTATGTAGACTGTTTTGAATCTGTGAACCACACAAAAGGGCCAGCACTTTCTGTTCTTCGTATAATACTCTATCTGTATGGTGCGCTTTTTACTTTTTCCCATTTTGCAGAGATGAAAACTACAACACTGGAAAGGAAACCCACTCAAGGTGATCCAACTAGTTAATCCATTCATTCATTCACAGACTCATTCTTCAACCACTTACTAAGAGTCTACTGTATGCCAATTAAAAATAGAGTAATTCCTAGTTCTAAGACCCTTCCAACTAAACCACTAATGTAAAGGTCTTGTTTGCTCCAGGTGTAACCTCTCATTAAAAAAAAAAATAAGAGCAACTATTCTTGCTGTAATTAGTTTCTGAAGACATCTTCCTAAGCTAGAAATCTACAACTAGTGGTTAAATGAATTAAAATACTTGCCATTCAAAGTCAGCAGACTCAGTAGGAAGCTTCATTTTGAAAGATGCCATAAGGATTACTCCTCAAAAAAAAAAAAAAAATCCAAAAAAACCCACCTGTGGCTCAAATGAAAGGGGAAGCGTGGCACATTTATCCCAACAAGGAAGTGCTGTTTCCAAGATTGAGTTTCCTGGGGTAATTCAGAAATCACTTCCACCCAAAGAAGCAGGCCCCCTTTTCCATTCAGTTTAACACTGCCACTTTCAAAAGGGGAGGCCACCACTATGGAAAAGTCAGGACTGAGCAACAGTAAACGGGAACTCACTGTTTCACCTGTAACCCACACAAGACCCTGAAAAACGTGGCAAGCCCTCTCTGGGCCAGGCTTCCAATGCAAACACCCCCTATTTCCAAATAACTGAGAAGCCCACACATTAGCACAGCCCCCCACCCCACCACGCATACACACGCATCCGCGAAACCAGCCCCTACCCCTAGTCCAGACACAAACTCTCCCCCAAAACAGGCAAGGCCGACTGGGTCTCCATCCCACCGCTCTTTCTCAGGCCAAACCCCATCAGAAGACACTCCCTCCAAATTCCTCACCTTTGCCCTCCCAGCAGTTCCTCACCCTACACGCCCCCTCCCCATAAGGTAGGTTTTCCTCGCTCCCCTTTTCCATCCGGGCTCCCATCCACCAGCCCCCTCCCACCACCACCCCCTCTGCAGATCCCTGGGCCCCCTCCCACAGCGTCCCTCCCGAAAAGCCATCCGCGTGTCACGAGCCCCTCCGCCCAATGACCCCCGTCCGGGGCCCAGCTCCCGCAAGGGGTGGCAGACAGGGTCCCCGAAGCTGCCCGAAGGGCCCGCGGGCGGGGGAGGGGAGCCCGGGGCCGTGCGCATGCGCCCCGGGCGCCGCGGTAGCCGGTCGCCCCTAGGCCCGGAGAGGGCCCCAGCCGCTGCCGACGTCCCCCACCCCCCCACCGCCGCACCTACACGCCGGCCCGGCCTCGGGCTCCACGCAGGGAAGGATACTTAAAGCCAGCATTTTGGACTGGTAGTCGAAGGCTACCACCTCGCCCTGCAGCCGCTGCTCCTGGCACGTCCGGCACGACACCTGGCTCCCGACACTGAAGTACTCGCCCGGAGGAGCCGCCATCTTGGGAGAGCAGCCGCGGCCGGCGGCGGCGGCGGCAGCAGCGGGCGAAAGCCGGGCCCCCAGTGAGCGCCGCGACGCGACGCACGGAGCGTGCTGGCGTCACACGCCGGGGCGTGGCCTGGCGCCGGGTGGGGCGAGAGCCTAGGTGGACCCGGCGAGAAGAGGAAATGAAAAGGAGTCTGGATGGGCGCGCGTGTGCCGCTGCGGCCGCCGGCTTCGGTGCTTGCGGGGTCCGCTTCGAAGTTAAGGACAAGTGGCCTACTACGTGGAATGAAAAGGGGACAGGGGAAGGAAGGGTAGCTGCAGCCCCCATATGTGCACACCTTGCGCACGAGAGATTAATGAATGAAATTTATCAAATAATAGATATGACCCCCATTTGACGGATGAGGAATCCCAGGCCCAGAGGACTCAGGAAAACTCGCTCAAGGTGATTGATTATAACGAATTACAAAGTGGTAGTGGAAAGAACATTGGCTGTAGAGCTAGATAAACCGGAATCAAAACCCCAGATCTGCCGCTTACTGAATTATGTGACCTTGAGCAAATTACCTGATCCTGTTTCTTCATCGGCATCTATATTATCACTTATTGAGCATCTAATAACCCCTTGGGGGTAGGAATCAATATCCTCATTTTACAGGTGATGTCTAAGTCTTAGACTAAATTTGTCCAGAGTCGCACAACTAACTAGCAAGGACACGGTCTTCCTGTTTCCAAAGACAGTGTTATTTACTGCTATACTATATGAGATAATAGTTCCTACCTCATAGAGTAGTTAGGAGGTTTAGGTGAGATAATGTATACACATGCATGGTCTTTAACAAGCAGTAGTGCCCTCATGATCACCCATCACCTTTGGAACTCAAGACACTGTCCCTTCTCCCTCCTTGCCCTCTCCCCCAGAAAGCCAAACAAAAGGCAGGAAGGACGAGCAGTGATACTGACAGAGGGAGCCTTGGGGAAGGGGTTGTGGACCCCCATTAATATCCCTCTGATACAGAAAACATTGTTTTCTTAACCTTAGGTAAGGTACTGCATTTTCAAGCCCTACCACCACCAACTGCCATCCCTAACCCATCAACCCTCAACATACAGACTTTGGAGCCTCATTTATGACACACAGATTGAACTTTCTCCAGTCCAGAGGGAGGCAAAGGGCCAGTCTTGGCACTACTTAACCTGAACAAAGTTCAAAAGTATTTCCTTGTCCTGCAAGAGGCATAAACTTCCTGGTGTTGGGGGTACAAAATCATTGTAACAGGAATAAAAATTTTGCTCCCTCATACTTGTTTGGAGAACTTTCATGTCTCTCATCCTTTTTCTGGCCCCCATAACAAGTCATACGTAATCGCCACTCCACTTTCCCACTTTTGATGTGGCATTGTGATTATAGATGTTCCAATACAGCTTCGAGAAACCGATATAAAAGGCTTTCTTGGAGGAAGTGAAAGATCTCCGCTAAAACCTGAAGAATTAGCAGGGAAAAGAGGGTGGCCATGTTCCAGGCAGGGGAAACTACATGTGCCAGGAACCCCTAGAAGGAGAGAACTTGGCGATTTCAAGGAACATAATGCAGCTCAGAAATACTATTTAGCGGAGTGTAGGGGTGGGCTGATGAAGGTGGAGACTTAGAGCCAGGGCAAACTTTCAAAGACTCGGCAAGAAATATGAGGAGCCTCTTCAACAGCCTTCTAGGCAGGACCTCGCTATAGAATAGCCGAGCTTTCTATTTTCTGTGCGTTCCAAACTTTGCCTCGGCGTGTGCCCCTCCTCTTCCCATACCAACACTGTTACTATCTCCGGGGACTTGGGATGGCAGGAGGATGAAAGGGGGCGAGGGAGACAACTGGGAGAAAGTGTGGCTTTGCGCTGGATGTGAAAATCTGCGTCTTTAGGGAAGATCCCTCAAAATCAGAGACATCTTTCAGTCTCCGATTTAACATCGGATGAATTAAAGCGGGAGAGCCTTGGGCTTGGGTAGGAGGGCATGCACGGATTAGCGGTGTAAGCTCCCGCTTCAGCCCCCAGGAGGAGGGGGTGCGCTAGCCTCCTCTCCAGGAGATCTCGGATTTGGGCTTTTTTTTTTTTTGGTGGGTAGCGCGGTACTGCAGGAGAGGTCCGGTCTGGAAAGAATCCCGGCTCCGGCGATTACACATCCGCCTCGGCAGCAGCAGAACAGGGACGCTAGGCGCGCCGCCGCCCGCCAGCGAGTCCGTCCCCTGACCCGGAACCGCAGCGGCGCCGCCACTCGCCGGCTGCCCACGTGCCGGCAACAGCGGCCACGTGGGGCCCTGAGGAAACGCCTTCGAAGAGGTTTGTCCCCTTCGCTGCCCCGTAGGGAGGAAGGCGGGGAGGGCGCAGGAGGAAGCAGGGGCTGAGGGCGTGGCGCGCGCGCGAGCTGGGACGGCCGGGGGCGGGGCTTGGAGCCGAGCACTGGCGGGGAGGGCGGGGCCTGGGGCTCGCCCGGGTGGGCTTCGGAGGGCGGCAGGTAGACGCTGCAGACGCTTCGCGGGCGCCTGGACTCCCGGCTCTCCGCTCTAGAGCCAGCCCCGGCCGGCCGGCCGCCGGGTCGCCATGGAGTCCACGCTGGGCGCGGGCATCGCCATGGCCGAGGCGCTGCAGAACCAGCTGCCCTGGCTGGAGAGCGTGTGGCTGTGGGTCACCTTTCTGGGCGATCCCAAGATCCTCTTTCTGTTCTACTTCCCCGCGGCCTACTACGCCTCTCGCCGCGTGGGCGTCGCGGTGCTCTGGATCAGCCTCATCACCGAGTGGCTCAACCTCGTCTTCAAGTGGTGAGACAGCGAAGCCCTCCGGCATCCCAGTCCCCACCCCGAGGGCCCTGAGTCCCCTGTAAGCCCTGGCCTCTCTCGGCAGCTGAGTCGAGGGCCTTCTCGCCCCTCCTCCGTAGTCCCAGGTTTTCCATTTTGAGCATCTTTGTGCATCTTGGACTCAGACCGCAGAGTCCTTCCCTCCGCAGGATCGGAGTAATCACCCAAGGAGCGTGTCTAAAATGCAAATACCCCATCCCCCCACCTCAGACCTACTGATTTAGAAACTCCAGGGAAGAGGCTGGGAATCTGTATTTTAACTAACATCGCGGGTGATTTAGGTAGCAGAAAGTCCTACTTCTCAACTGACTGATTCATTCACTCAAGTGACATAATTTTTAAGACGCGTGCTTAGTGACAGGCATCGCACTAGCCGCTAAGGACAGAGACGCCCTGCAGATTAAGGTGTGGTCCCTAGACCTTGCCCAACGGTTTCGGCAGCACTTGAAAACTTGCTAGAAATGCAGAATCGCAGGCCGCGGGGCTAGAGCTACCGAATCCTAATCTGCATCTTAATAAGATCCCGGGGTGATCCCCATGCCCCAGAAAGTGTGAAAAGCATCAGGCTTTTCAGGAAGCTCTTTCTCTTCACCTTCCCTTCATTCACTAGCAGACCTTTAACACTGAGACTCGGAAACCGGGAATCCCAGGCAAGTAGGTAGAGAGGCCTGCCGGCCCAGGGCGTATCTCTCTGTGCCACCTGTTCTCTAGCTTTTGGGCCAGAAGGAGATGCCTCCTGCTGGGCGTGCAGCCACAGCTCCCCTCCCCTCAGCCTCTGTTGCCAGCTCCCCAGCCCTGGGGAACGAAGGGAGGCTCCTTGGAAGCACTTGAATGAGCTGAAATGACTTGCTGAAAACCAGCAGAGAGCAGTTCCCTCCCAGGCTTCTCATCATCACAGTTGGAAACTGGCCAATGACCTTAGAGAATGGCCTGATAAGAACCTGGTTTTTGGGCCGGGTGTGGTGGCTCACACCTGTAATCCTTAACATAAAGGAAGAAGCGATGATGTCATCATTTCCTTCAGAGTCTGTGTAACTCTCTGTCTCTCTAGTCCTGTTCCCCTAAAGGTCAACCCCCCTCCATACACACACACTCTAAATGCTGCCCAAGTGACAAAGCTCCTATTCTTTTTTTTTTTTTACATTTAATTTTTTTTTTTTTTTTTTTTGTTAGAGCCTCACTCTGTTGCCCAGGCTGAAGTGCAGTGGCACAGTCACGGCTCACTGCAGCCTCAACCTGCCGGGCTCAAGCAATCCTGCAGCCTCAGCCTCCTGAGTAGCTGGGACTACAGGCGTGTGCCACCACACCCAGTTAATTTTTTTGATTGTTTGTAGAGATGAGTTTTGCTATGTAGTCTAGGCTCCTCTCAAACTTCTGGGCTCAAGCAATCTCCTGCCTCAGCCTCCCAAAGTGCTGAGATTATAGGTGTGAGCCACCACACCCAGCCTTTTTTTTTTTCTTTCATTTAAGACGGGGTCTTAGGCCAGGCTCGGTGGCTCAGCCTGTAATCCCAGCACTTTGGGAGGCAGAGGTGAGAGGACTGCCTGAGTCCAGGACTTTGAGATCAGCCTGGGCAACTTGACGAGACCTCATCACAAAATTAGCTAGGTATAGTAGTGTGTGCCTGTGGTTCCAGCTACTTGGAAGGCTGAGGTGGAAGGATTGCCTGAACCCAGCAGGTAGAGGCTGCGGTGGCCATGAGTGTGCCACTGCACTCCAGCCTGGACGACAGAGTGAGACTCCTTCTCAGAAAAAAAAAAAATAGAAGCTGGCGTTTGCCTCTCTTTTTGGCATTATTGATGCTCTTGAGAGCATCAGCCAAATATTCGTGTGCACCATCGTGGCGGCATGGGGAGATGGTGGACGGAGTGTTCTAAGTGAGCACGTGGTGAGCACTAGGCTCCACTTCTGAAGGACAGAGGAAAGTCTCTTCTGTATTCCCTCCCCAGCACCCAGCTTCCTGCCAGCATCTCTTTTGCTGTCGCATCTTTTCTCTTCTGGCCACAGCAGCCTCTTCAGTGCTCAGTTTCCCAGGGCCCGGCCTGTCAGGCCAAGGCAGGGGAGTTGCATATTTTTGTTCTCCTTATTCTTTTTCAGCTTCCTCTGTCCATTCCATACTTCTATTTTCAGACATGAGATGCTCACCTTAGTCATTCAGGTGTAAGTGATTCAGCTAAAAATGGGGACGTGGGATGGGGCAGGGAGAGGTCAGTGTGGGTTTGGGAGGGAGAGAGACATGTGCTGGGCTCTCTGTGAATGAGAAGAGCTGGCCCTGCAGTGAGAGGGGTTAGTGGGTGTCAAGTGTCTCAGAGCACACGTACACACACACACGCACATGTGCTCACCACAGTCTCTTGCCTCTATATCAGTTATTCATTTACTTATTTTTAGGCAAAGGCTCACTCTGTCACCCAGGCTGCAATGCAGTGGTGTAATCCTAGCTCATTGTAACCTGGAATTCTTAGACTCAAATAATCCTCCTGCCTCAGCCTCCTGAGCAGCTGGGACTTCAGAGGTGTGCCAC
>CAUYQG010184035.1:0-50249 GCA_963574415.1 Tarsius wallacei
TGGGTAATGGAGGAAAATTCCTCATGAATCCACTTGGTACCATTCTTGCAGTACTGAGTGAAGTTTTTGCTATGTTAGTTCATGTGAGAGCTGTTTAAAAGAGGGTTCTTTAAACTGGAAACATTTCCCCTGAAAACTGGAGCAAGACAAGGCTGCCCACTCTCACCTCTCTTGTTCAATATTATGTTGGAAGTCCTAGCTCGGGCAATTAGTCAAGAGAAGGAAATCAGGGGTATTCAAATAGGAAAAGAGGAAGTCAAGTTATCCCTCATTGCTGAATGATATGATCCTATAACTTGAAAATCCAAGAGAATCTGTCAAAAGCCTGCTTGCACTGATAAAAGACTTTGGCAAAGTCTCGGGGTACAAAGTAAACGTGCAAAAAGACAGTTGCATTCCTATACACCAACAATAAGCAGGCAGAGACCAAAATAAAAAGCACAATCCCATTCACAATAGCCACACACAAAAAAGAAATACCTTGGCATCTTCTTAACCAGAGAAGTGAAAGACCTTTACAATGAGAACCACAAAACGCTGCTCAAAGAAATCCAAGAAGAAAAAAACAAATGGAAAAACATTCTATGCTCATGGATAGGAAGACTCAACATTGTTAAAATGTCCATCCTAGGAAAGGCAATTTACAGATTCAACACAATACCCATTAAGTTACCAACATCATTTTTCTCAGACCTGGAAATGACAAGACAGAAATTCATATGGAAACATAAATGACCACGAATAGCCAAAGCAATCCTTAGTAAAAGAAACAAAGCAGGAGGTATCACACTTCCAAACTTCAAACTTTACTACAAGGCTACAGTAATCAAAATAACCTGGTATTGGTACAAGAACAGGCACATAGACCAATGGAACAGGATACAGATTCTGGAAGCAAAGCCTCAATTCCTCAACCAACTCGTCTTTGACAAAGCCTCCAACAGCAACCACTGGGGAGAGGAGAAGCTATTCAGTAAATGGTACTGGGAAAACTGACTGACCACATATAGAAGATTGAAACAGGACTTCTAGCTATCACCATACACAAAAATTAACTCTAATTGGATCAAAGACCTAAATGTAAAACCTCAAACTATAGACAAGCAGAACCTCATCAAACTAACGAGCTTCTGCAAAGCAAAAGAAACCATCAAGAGAGCAGAGAGACAGCCCACAGAATGGGAAAAAATATTTGCCAACTATATATCTGACAAAGGCCTAACATCTAGGATCTACAAGGAACTCAAACATGCCAAAAGGAAAAAAACAAACAGACTCTTTAAAAAGTGGGCAAAAGACATGAATAGACACTTCTCAGAAGAGATATACAGGCAGCCAACAGACATGAAAAAGTGCTCAGCCTCATTCACCATCAGAGAAATGCAGATCAAAACCACATTGAGATGCCACTTAACCCCAGTAAGAATGGCCATCATTAATAAAACAAACAACAACAGATGCTGGTGAGGATGTGGAGAAAAAGGAATGCTTCTACACTGCTGGTAGGACTGCAAACTAGCGCAACCTCTTTGGAAGACAGTGTGGCAATTTCTGAAAGAACTAGAAATTGACCTTCCATATGATCCAGCAATTCCCCTATTGGGAATATGCCCAGAGGAACTCAAATCATTCTACAGCAAAGATACCTGCACATGTATGTTTGTTGCAGTTATATTCACAATAGCAAAAAACATGGAACCAACCATGTTGCCCATCAAAGCTGGGCTGGATAAAGAAAATGTGGTACAATACACAATGGAATATTATGCAGCCATAAAGAAGGACAAACATATGGACTTCGCAGCAACTTGGATGGATTTAGGGTTGATCATACTCAGTGATCTATCACAGAACAAAGAACAGAGTACCATATGTTTTAACCCATAAGCGGACCTTGAACAATTATAATACTATAAGAAAGTGTTTGGTGGTAATGGGAAACTGTCAGGGGAGGGGTGTGGGATTGAAAGTTAAGGGAAACTTCTAGGGGAGGGAGGGGCATATCTCATCAACAAGGGTTCCTGCATAATGAACATTTGTATACCTAGCCCTGAATTGTACCCCACATCTTTATAATAAAAAAAGATTCTTTAGAAGAGCCCTGACACCTTCATTCTCTCTCTTGTTTTCACTCTCACCATGTGACACGCCATCTCCTGTTGCCTTCTGCCATGAGTAAAAGCTTCCTAAGGCCTCACCAGAAGCTGAGCAGATGCCAGTGCCATGCAGAATCGTGAGCCAAATAAACCCATTTTTAAAAATAAATTATCCAGCCTCAGGTATTCCTTTATAGCAACACAAAACAGACTATTACACCCATTATTGGTGCAAGGCATGACACAGAATAGTTGGTATAATTGCAAAATAAAGTCACACAGATTCACTTATACTCATGCAATGAAACGTATATTTGATTGCATGAGTATAAGGCACTTGATTCTCTTCAGATTTTACCCATTCATCCTTCCTCACACCTCTATAGTGATCATCCTCGTTTCATTCCCCCAAAGCTTCCAGAATAACAATGCTTAATATTTGTATCTCTATTTGGTTCTATTTACAACTATATAGCAGTCACACAGAAAAAATATGTTCAGCATTGAATTGAAATAAGTTGATATGGACATCATATGGTATAACAGATTTAGTAGATAGTTGCTGAAGAAGCGTCAGTAATGACTTGTTTATACTAGTAAGAGAGAGTGTTTTGGGGGAGATGAAACTGTTCTGTATCCTGCTTGTGATAATAGCTACATGAATCAATGCTTGTATTAAAATTCATAGAATTATATACCCAAAATGTCAATATTGTTGCCTAACAGAAATTTTTAAAAATCAACATGCAGATAATATACATAGTTTGCGACTGAATATATAAATAGACGATGGCAAGAATATATGTGACAAAACTCTGACCTGCAACCTCCAGCCCAGGAAGCCAAACTCCAACTTCTGCAGCAAATAGTCCTAGATTGGTCGTAACTTGGTCAGTGACTCCGGGCTTCTCTATTGTCTCCACTTCCCACTTGGGTCCACCAGAGCAGGTCAAATGTTCTCTTCAAACCAATCACAGAAGATATCTTTCTTCAACTTGACCCAACTCCAGCTTTCCTGTGTCAACAGCCTATTGTCAGGACACACCTGCAGCTTTCCCTGTTTTTCACTTGCACCCTCCCCTGCCTGCCTTTTAGTCTACCAAGTACAGTGGTGGTGGCTGACTACCGGGCTCTAATATGGGTGGCCTTCCTATTTCCACAGTTGTATGCTATCTTTTAAGTTAAAATAGAAGTGTGTATGTGTGTGTGTGTGTGTGAGAGAGAGAGAGAGAGAGAGAGAGAGAGAAGGGGAGGGATGGAGGGAGGGAGGGAAGGAGAGAGGGAGGGAAGGAGGGAAGGGGCAGGAGGGAAGGAGGGAGAAAGAGAGAGGAGGAAATATTTGAAAATGTATAGACTATAACTAAAAATATACCACATAAGCAGAATCGTTGTCACTTCCCAGTCAGCTGAGGAGTAGGGATAGCAGTGAGACTGATTTTTTAGTGTGTTCCCTTTTGAATCTTTTTAATATTCCCCAAGACCAATTAATTAATTTAAAGATAAAAAATCGAGGCTCATTAAAATATGAAGACTTCCAGATCATAAGAAGTATTTATTTATTACTCAAATTATTATTCAAATTCACAAATGACCCCAAATAAAGATAACCAGTGTTATGATTATTATATTTAGAGCAAATAAGTAATAACGTATTTAGTGAGTTGTTTAACAGCTCTGGGCCTTATTGACCCCCTGAATAAAATGGAGACAATACAAGCTTGAAAGAGCTGTAGAAAGGATTAATTGCTACTTTATATGTGTGGTTCTTGTGCATATTAAGTGTATAAGCCTGGTAAACTATCAGCTGAAGAAAACAAAATGCAACATGTATAACTCAGATACAGTAGATGTTTCTTTCTTGCTCACATAACAGAATAGAGCAAACGAGTTAGTGGATGCCGCTCCTTCATGCAGACATGAATATACCAGACTGAAGGAACTCAAACTGACAATGGTTCTGTCATCTTCAAATACATGTCTTTCAAAGTCTCCGTGGGAATTGCCTGCATCCAGCCCAACTCAAATGGAGAAGGTGGGGCCCACAGAGCAGGCATGTATGGTCTCTGCCTGGGAGTGGAGACTGTCACTTTCACTTTTATTTAAGAGTGCCAGATTTAGTAAATAAAAGTGCCAGACAGATATCCTATATTTTGTCCAGTTAAATTTCAAGTCCAGATGAATAATATAATATCTTTTTTAGTAAAGTATGTTCCATGCAGTACTTGGAGCATATTTATACTAAAAAAAATGCTATTTATCTGAAATTTAAATTTAAATGGGCATCTTATATTCTATCCAGCAATCCTACGAGTACAATCCATTGGCAAATACTCAATTACAGGCCTACATATAATTACAAAGAAAGTTAGAAAGTGTCATCTAGCTGTTTCCCAAGAAGAAGAGAATATGAATTTTGTTAAGCAACTAAGCAGTCTGTGCTGTCATAAGAAATAAACACAAGTTAAGACTCATTCCTTTCTACACTACAGGTGTTACAGGTCCTAGCTAAAAATCTGTATTTCTTGCTGCAGCCTCAGCACTTTGAATTCTTTTGAAACTCAAGGCTCAGAATTTTTCTTTATAACCAATACCTAGGTGACTGTATTACAAGTGGTGGGAGGAACATACCTTAGCAACGTGTTCTTGCGACTTATACACATGAAAAAAATTAAAGAACTCACCAAACAGTGTGAAATGAAACAGTCTGAGTGAGGCACAAGCTTCACAATAGAGAGGGGCAGAGTTTCCAGCCCCATACATGCAAGAGGCTGATCTAGAACACTAACCTGAACTCTGGATACAAGAGCACAACTCGAACTCATGCCTAAACAAACTCAGCAAAAGTCCTGCTCCTTGGAACACGCCCTCAGTAAACTACAAAAACAAAATAACGAAAAGACAGTAAAACAATGCTGGAGTCATTCATCAATGTCAGTCCGTGCTGGTGCAGCCCCCTCCCTCTGTGCTATGTGTCAAACCTCTGGGGAAGCAGGACATCCTGTGTGGACTCTAACAAGCTGCCTCCTAGGAGTGATTGACTCCTGAAGCTGACTACTGTCTTGGGTAGTTTAAAGAATTTGAGAATTATTTTTTAACAAATCTGCTTGCAATGGTTGGAATCTCAGCATTTATTTATATTCATCTTGGAAGCTGGCACCCATAGCTCACAGGACTGACAATAAAATTGACAATCTGCTACAGTGGAACTCATGCAGGTGTTATTAACTTTAACCGAATTGATCTCAACTAGATCACTGTTAGGGACTATGTGGTAATGATTGATTTTTCTCTGCTCTGAGAGAATTCTCAGTTTACTTATTTTTACTTCTCCAGACTTTTTAAATTTTGCTTGGAGATTTACGGCAGCATTTCTTTCTTCTTGCTCTCTCATTTCAGTTTGTAAATAGTACACTTTTAAGCACAGTATTTAGCGGGGGAAAGAATTGTGACTTAGTAGCTCAAACACAACTCATCTAAGCCCATAAATTTGTCAGCTGTAGATGTTTAAATGGATCATGAGAAAGCAAGATGTACTCTCTTTCTCAATATGATGCATTTCAACTGTGTGTGGCCCCCTTTGCCGGACTGAATGTGTTCCCTCAAAATTCATAGGTTGAGCCCTAATCCAGGCTGTGCCTGTATTTGGAGCTAGGACTGGTGTCCTTATAAGATGAGAAGACAAACGAGATGGACATGCACAGAGAAAATGCCATGTGATGACACAATAAGACAGACACCTGTAAGCCAAGGAGGGGGCTGCCTCAGGAAAAATTAAACCTGCTAACACCTTCATCCAGGACTTTCAGCTTCCAGAATTATGAGAAAAATTTATGTTGCTTAAGCCCCTTAGTCTGTAGCACCCATAGCTCACAGGACTAACCAAACAAACTCAGCAGGAGTCCTGCCCCTTGGATCTAGTCCTCAGTAAACTACTATAGTAAACTATTTTCCATGCAGTATTTGGAGCACTCGATCTATGGTATTTTGTTATGAAAACCCAAGCTGTGACTAATACACCCACCCACTCACTGAGTCCCCGTTGAAAAGTACTGTGCCAACGTGTTTCTTAAAGGACTTTCGAAGAATACTGTGTCTCTCCTATCAGCACCAGGGATAACTGAGGCACCAAGATGCACATTCCTGGCATGCGCATCCCATCTTCCCACACCTAGAATGTGCACTCGCCTCCCTCTCTTACACATATCCTCATGAAGAGCCAGTGTAGAAGTACCTGCATTACAGGAAAGGATGGGTAGGGGAATTCTAGTGTGGCTGGTCCTTGCTCTGGAGTTTCCTGACATCACAACCTTGGGCAATGTGACCCTGAGCAGTGAAGCCCTTCAGACCTCAATGTTATTATCTGTACAACCAGGGATAATAATACCGGCCTCTGAGGGCTGTTACAAGGATCCAATAGGATAATATTATGAAAATGTTTTATACAATATAAAGTAAAAACAAGCAGATGAACTTGCAAGTGATCACAGGTGTAGTAAAGTTCTGATATTGGAGGGCTATACAACTCACTCTATTTATTACCTCAGACAAATACTTCAGCTATTTATTTTAAACCTCTGAGTATTCATGAAAGGAAAAGTAGCTTTTTTTTTACTAGCTAGAAATTATATTTATTTTTCAAAAGCAGTAAGGCAGTGGTTATGTGAAAATAGTATATATAAATTAAACAGTGATTTCTGAAGATGTAGGAGAAAACTAGGACAAATCATAAATAATCCAAGATATGAAGAAGAGGCGGGAGAGCTGCTTCTCTGAAAATATGACCGGATTGATGAAGACAACTGCTATGTTGTCTTTCTATTATGGACTGTATATTATAGGTAAGTTACTTAATATCTCTAAGCCTTATAGATTTGTTAATAATTAAACAAAATAATGTGTGTGTGTATGATCTGCAATGGTTTTTGTTTTTGTTTTTGTTTTGGCATAAGAAATATGTGTTGCTTCTTACCCTGGCTCTAACAATAACTAATTTTGTGACCTTGAACTTCCCTCTGTTTCTAACCCAAATGCTAGGACTTTCATCTCTTCAAACAAGCTATTATTTTAAAAGAATAAACATTGTGGTTCTGTCACAAGGCTGATAAATAATTCAGGTTTCTTATGTAACTGCAAAATAACACTTACAAATCAGGACTCAGAAAAAGGGAATTGATTTGAAAATAGCTCCCCATGAAAATGTTATACAGGATCATAAATGGAAAATTGTGTCCCCTGAGCCTTTTTCCTCCAGACCATTTGTCCATTCAAAAAGGGTTTGTCATGCACCTGTTGCATGTAGAGCACAGATCTAGAAGCTGGTGAGGCAGCCAGGGGAAGGCCTCAGTGAGGAACACACTTGTGGGAGGACTGTGAAGAATGTTGAACATATACAGCCGTACGGTGCAGAGGTTGAAGACAGAGCCAAGAAGAGTAAACTAAGCCTTGAGAGGAGGTTAAAGGTGGAGAGCTACATGTTAGTATCTAATTTTATGAGGGGGAACAATTCCCAATGAACATAGCTCTACTCCGCTCTGGCCTGCAGTTGTCAGGACAGGAACCAAAGCCCTCTTGGCCTCCATCCTGGTGAGGGTGTTAAGGAAACATGCACTGGTCACACAGTATTGAGCCAAGCATCTTGACAGAGGTTCTCAAAGTCTGACCTTACTTGAAAATTCAATTACTCTCTTTTCTTGAAGCCACAACCAGACCATTGGAGTTTTTCTTGAAGCCACAACCAGACCAATGTCAAGGTCAATGACATTAACACTTCTGAGTCTCTTTTTCCTCATCTATGAAATTGGACCTATTTCACAGGAGTTTTGTAGAAATAAAATTAAGTAATATATATTAACACACTTTTGGAAGCTGCACAAATACAAACTCCATTGCTGCCATCATTTGTCTCAAGGGGATTTGCCATGTGGAACAATCCACTCCAGTCTGGTATTGCAGCAGATGGCTGCTAGAAATATCAATAGCAACATTTTTTCCAGTCATTCTTCAAATTCTGCTTAGTGTTCATTATCACCTTTATTGACTTAGCCCAGCTGCAGCACCAGACCAACTCCATCATTCTGTCATAGGACTCTGCTGGGTAATATATGGTTTCCAAAGGAGGAAGGGAGCAGAGGTAGGAATGCAAGTGCAATACAATAGCTGACACGAGCTGAAAACAGCTTCTCCCCCCTCTCCATCCGGGATGGGCCCTCACAGAGGACAGGCAAGACGGGTTTCATCTGAGCCTGGGATCAGAAGGGCCTATAGCTCTAGAGTCTGTCTGGACACATGAGAAGAAAGCTTCAGCAGAGCCAGTGATTGCTGCAAGATGGATATTCTTGTAGATGTGGAGATTTGGAAGCTAAGACATGTAGGTGGAATAACAACAATGGTCCATCCACTTATTGTGAAGCACCTGTGCCAGGCTCTCTGTAGATGTTTTATAAATTGTCTGAATTCAAATGTCAATTTTGCCCATTCCTAGCTGTGTGACCTTCTGAACATCACTTACCCTCTCTGTGCCTGCTTCCTCATCTGTAAAATGTTTATTTAGTGAAAATTGTTAAAAGGATTATATAAAAATATAATATAAAATGTATATCAATGTAACATAAATTTATAAAATACAAACCAATATGTAAAATATATACCATATAATATATAAAACCATAAGTCTACAAAAATTAGGAAAACTCCTGAGACCTGAACATTAATCCCATTAGCACAAGGGAGGGATCAACAGTCGCTGGACACTGCCAGGGGGTGGGGAGGCCTGCACAACAGCTCAAAGGGTACCTGGTCCTAAACCAGGAGAGGTGAGGACCAGTTGGAGGCCCAAACTTCACCTGCACTCAGCCTACTTGTGTAGTTAATCCTGACTTGTAACCCACATCTCTATAATAAAACAAAATAAAGTAATATAAAACCTGGAATTGATTTATTTAAAAAAATCACTGGGACATATGTACAATATGAAGTATTATTATTGATTAGGATTGTCAATATTATTATCCTTATAAATGTCCCGTGTTAGTTCCTATTACCACTGTACTTTAGTGACTTAAAACAACACAGAGTTATTATCTTACAATTCTGGAGGTCAGGGCATCAAGGTGTCAGCAGAGCTGTGTTCCTTCAGGACTCTCCAGGGGAAGATTTGTTTCCTCGTCTTTTCTACCTGCACTCCTTGGCTTATGGCCCCTTCCTCGCATCACTCTAATTTCTGTTTCCATTATTACATCTCCTTTTTTTGACTCTGACATGCCTGCCCCCTTCTTATAAGAACCTGTGTGATTACATCAGGCCCGACAGAATAATCCAAGATGATCTTACCATCTCAACATTCTTAAACTACTCACATCTGCAAATTCCCTTTTGCCGTGTTAGGTAACATTCACAGGTTCTGGGAATCAAGATGTGGACATCCTTGGGGGACCATTAATCCAAAGAGCAATATGTTTGTAGGGGACTTTACACTAACTCCTGAGACTTTAGGAGTTATAAAAAGCTAAAAATGTTAGAAATGTGTTCCACATTCAGTCCGATCTTATAAAGTCCATGTTCTTTGTGCCAGCTGCTTTAGGACTTGGAAATGGATGCTATGAGTTAGCTTCCTAACTCTCTTATGAAGCTATCCAACAGTTTGGGGTTACTGAGGGATGCCACTGAGAGAGTGGCCATGAAGTATCTTTAAATGACACCCAGATACAAGACATCCCTGTCCATCTGTTTTTTCCCAATGGAAAAAAAACAGAGTTCAGAGAGTGGATACCTTGCCGAAGTACACATGGTAAATAAATGGTAGAATCAAGAGTTCACCCTGGGTCTGCTTGGCTCCAAGGACAATGACACCTCTATTCAGTGGAAACGCTGAAGCACAGAACCATTGCCAAAGAAAGGTGGTACTGTGATTCTCAAGAGGAGTACCTAAGGCATAACCTTTTAATACTCTCATGTACATAGCCTTTCAAACGCAGAACATAAAGTGCACTTGTTCAGTCTTGTACTTTATAAACTACAGCCTTTATAATTCCAATGTAGACATGGATAGGGTTGAGAATTCGGGACTGACATACTAGAACAAAGGAAAAGGTCACGGCTCTTCAGCAAGGAAAGGGGAAGGTTGACAGAGGACATGCTTGAAACCAATAACATCGTGACTAAACTGCACAAACAGAACCCTAGCTGTTCACCAGATTCTGATAGAAAAAGACAAAAAGACCCCTTAGGGAAGTAAGAGGAAGAAGTTGAGGGTCAATTAAGTTAGGCCCTTCCTATTACACAGTAGTGGATCACAGACATAAAGAATACATTTTCACTTCTTCTCCCAGGGAATAATACAGACTGAGAATATAACTCTGCCTGAATGGAGGGCAGTTTGAACCAATGGATTAGGAGTGATGGCTGGATCCTAAGAGGAGCTAAGCACTGCCTTGCCTCTCAGGTTGGCATCAGCAGGGCATGGAATGTTATGATTCCTCCTAATTATAGCTGGGTACCTGCTGAAAGGGGTAGTACTAAGCTGTTGTACCCGGAAAGGGACTGAGGTACCAGACTCTTGTAACTGGGAAAGGATCTGAGGTAGTACCAGACTGTTGGACAGATTATTGAAATATTGTGCCTGCTGGAAGAGAATCAGGCAAAAGACTGACCTCCATCTCCTTGGCAATTTTTGTGAAAGAAAAATTTTATGTCTGGTTTCTCTATATTCTATATTGCCCTGCTGCAGTAGGAAATGTTTTGACACTTTTTTCTTTCTCATATCTTGTCAGTGGGTGCCTTTGGAAAAGAAAATATTGCTTAATTGGTGCCTATTAAATGTTAACTATGGGTCTCAGTCACTTTTCATATATAAATCTTTACAATAGCCCTATGAGGTAGATGCTATTAGAGCCATTTTACAAAGAAGAAAATGAGACGTAGCAGGTGACTTATAGGACTTGGAGTTAATAGTTCCAGAATTGATGCTCTTGACTCCTCTGCTACACTGTCTTTTTATGCTGATTCAGATAATGGGCAAATGAGTTTGTTGTGAGGATTAATAATTATGGAAGAATAGGAGTTACTAATTATGAGGATTTATGTTGAAGAAAAAAATTATTTAGTATTAAGAGAGTGAGAATTCTGGGCAACAGTTGTTTCTTAGGTCAAGGATTTTGAGAGTGTCAACAAGGAAAATATTTTTAAGGTATTTTCCTGTGTTCTAAGGATATACTTCACCACCACTCCAAAACTTAGGGGCTATTTGTGAGAGCCATAGAGTCATTTTGAACTTGTTTAAACTCTATTTTTTATGATTAGCACATAATAATAGTACATATTTATGGGGTACAATGTGACATTTCAATATGTGTATAAAGCACATAATGATTATATCAGGGTAGTTAGCATCTCTATCACCTTTACCATTTATCATTTCTTTGTGATGAGAACATTCAAAAACTTCTCTTCTAGTTATTTTTGAAATATAAAATACATTATTGTTAACTCCAGTCATTCTATTACACAATGGAATACCAGAAATGAGTCCTCATAACTGTCGCACTGTACCTGGTGACTAACCTCTCACTATTCTCTCCTACCCATCACCCTCTCAATCCTCTGATAATGACTGTTCTACTCTCTACTTCTGTGAGAGCACATTTTTAGATTCCACATATGAGTGAGATCATGTGACATTTGTCTTTCTGTGCTTAGCTTATTTCACTTAACATAATGAGGAAAGGACATCCTCTTCAATAAATGATGCTGAAAAACTGGATATACATATGCAGAAGAATGAAACTAAATCCCTAACTCTCACCATGTACAAAAATCAAATCAAAATGGATTAAAGGCTTAAATGTAAGACCCAGAACTACTAGAAGAAAAAGTGTAGGAAAAACTTTTTGACATTAACCTAGGCAATAATTTTCAGATAAAACCTCAAAAGCATGAGCAACAAAAACAAATATAGACAAATGGCATTACATCAAACTAAAAACTTCTGCACAGAAAAAGAAACAATCAGTAGAGCAAATAGACAATCTACAGAAAGGGAGAATATATTTGCAAACTGTACATCTAATAAGAGGTTAGTATCCAAAACATACAAGAAACTCATATAGCTCAACAGCAACAGCAACAAAACAATTCAAAGATGAACAAAACACCTGAACAGACATTTCTTAAAATAAGACATACACATAGCCAGCAGAAAAAAAGGAAAAATGTTCAACATCACTAATCATCAGAGAAAGGTAAATCAAAACTACAATGAGATATCGCCTCACTCCAGTCAGAATGGCTATTAACAAAAAATCAAAAGGTAAGTATTGGCAAGAATGTGGGAAAAAGTTATCTCTTACACACAACTGGAGATAATGTAAATTATTAGTACAACCCTTTGTAAAATAGTATGAAGTCTCCTCATAAACTTAAAAATAGCACTATCTTATAATCCAGTGATGTCACTTCTGAGTATATATCCAAAGGAAATAGAAATCAGTACATTGAAGAGATATCTGAACTATATGTTTATTGCAATTCTATTCACAGTAGTCAAGATCTGGAATCAATCTAAGTTTTCAACAATGAGTGAATAAATAACAAAAATGTGGTATATGTACACAATTAATACTATTTAGCCATTAAAAAATAACAACATCCTGCCATTTGAGGCAACATAGATGAACCTGGAAGACATCATGTTAAACCATTTTTATATAGGACAACTGCTAATTTGAATTGACACTAATTACCTTTGGAATGCATAAAAATTACCCTACTTAATCCATACAATGGGAATATGAGGTAGATACTACTATGTTATAGATGAGGAAACCATAGATGAGAGAAGTTAAGTAATTTGCCAAAAGTCAAATAGAAAGTACATGACCTAGAAGTTAAACTTAGGCCTGAGTTCAAAAAGCTCTGCTCTCACTATTCATGTTTAACCCATACAAATTGGCCTGAATTTCCTGTGAAAAGACCAAAATCACACAGAGACAAGAAGGTTCTAGAACATTAGCCCTCAACCTTAATTCTGGTGATCTTATGGCTTCTCTATTGCCTACGTCACCTCCAAAATACATACTACATACATTTTTGGAACATTTGACCAAAAAAAGAGAGCGAAAGAAAGAAAATTCTAGACTGGAAGAAAATGATAATTTCCAAAATAACTTATCTTCATTATTACTAATATTCAAACTTGAATCTTACCTTTTTCAAAAATAAAGATTCATATGTATGTAACACGGTACATATATACATAATGTGTCATTATTTGGCCTTGTAGTGAAATGGAAAGCTATATACTATTCTGGTTAACAGCTTTAACTTTAACGGGAGACACACCTGGATGCCAGCAACAGTCTGTCTCTCAGTATCTATATGATCATGAACATCTATTTAAACCAAATGGGCTTCAATTTTCTCATCTGTAAAATAAGGGCAACTTTTCCTCATAAGTTTGTTGTGCTGATTAAATAATATGTGTAAACCAGTTAGCTCAGACCTGGGACTATAGTGAGCACAAAATGAAAGATTGCTTTTATTATTTGTAAAGTATTATTTTAAAAAACTCTTCCATTTTCATCAGAATTGGTTAAGCTCCTCTCAGGGTTACTGATCACAGAAAGCAATGGCCACATTGGCCTGCAGCATGTAAAGGACCATGGTCATAAGATCCATCCATCCATCCTAATAGTATAACTGGATAAGTCATTTCCTTCTTTGGGCCTTTTTTAAAAATCTATAATAGAATGTACCTATGGAGTAAGCAATGGGTACTATGTTCAGTTCTTACTCTATAATGCCAGTCAATTCCTAGTCATAGTTAATGTCAATATCAGCCTGTTTAAACCTTAAGGACAATGATTCTTGATTACAAAGTACTCAACAGGTTATACTGGTTTAAATGGTACTGACACAGGATATTCTGCCCAAATGAACAATTTGTGACACTATGAAAAGCTGTAACCTCAATTTTCTTCTAAGGAGGAAGCATTTCCATCCAGATCCTAAGAAAAGGGGTGGGGTTAGTAGAGCCTCAGAAAGCAATTAGACTTAGTTCTGATTTCCTCCCACCAAATGGCCACACAGGGTGATGCCATAGCAATCAGGCAAATTCTGCTCTGGGGATAAAGATGCATACTAATTATCCTTGGAGTATCTCCAGACACTCTAAAGCAATCCAAGAATAAATGTTTCAACTGAGCTGACCACACTGTTTAATAATGTACAGCATATACCTACATGATGTTTTCCATTTCTCATAGAAAAATCTTCACATATAAGTGATTGAATGCAAGCACCTTAACTGAGTGCCGAGCAATGTGCTAAATGCAAAACATATGACAAAAATGAACATACAATTTTACTTTCAAGTCTAGTGGGCAAGACAAACAATCTGTGTGATGCCAGTATGATCAGGTTACAGAAAGGACCATGAAGGCACCTGAGAACATAGACTGTGGTGTCTGATAAACCAGCTCTGAGGATGAAAGAAACATAATAATTTGTAGCATTTGCTGATTTTTTGTGACATAAAGTCTCCCATGCAGGCAGATTTCAAGCTACCAACATGACATCATTGGACACAGAGCTGGGGAAAGCTGTGCATAATTTGCTCTTGTAAGCCAATACTCACTGGCAGTAAAGGACAGCTTCTCAGAAACACTGACAAAGACGTTCCTGTGTATATGACCTTTAACGAAGAGTTTTCTAAACAGAAAGATTCTCCCAAAAAGCTAGGAAGCACAGAGCCCACAGTATATATTAAATTCCAAGCAGGCAGTCTGTAACAACCTGAGCTCAGAGTGCTTTTTTGTCATTGAGGGTAGACATGCTTGACTATCGGGTCCACCTATGTTTGCCTGTGTCTGGGAAGAGTATTTAGCGTTCTGGAATGGTGTGTTTGTTGAGATTATCAGCTACACTCCCTCAAAATAAAGAGTCAGTGAGCCTGCTGTCAGAAGAATTTCCCCTGCGGTGGCAGAATGAAATCAACCTCTTTGGTGGAATACAGTTAAATCAATAAGCATTGATGTTTTAACACATCTCAGAAACTGCCAAGCAGTCTGACCTGAGTTTAAGAACATCACAAAAGCCAAGCTTTTCCTGTTTTATATGGCATTTCAAAGATATGAGGGGAGTTATTCCTTAAATTTAGCTCTGCTATATAGAGTTTAATTCCTCGGGCTAACAACTCTAATGTGAGGCAGAGCCCTCATGTTTCCCTAGCACATTTTCCCAAGTATGTCTTTCGGAGTAATAGATACATGAAATGTCAGAAGAGTAATGCAAAAAAATAAACTTCCTGCTCCATGGCCAAACTTTGGAGAAACTCTGATTTAATGTAAAATGGGTTTCTTAATGTTGCATTTCTCAGAGCCTTCTTTTTTTCTTTGGGTTGGAGTCTCACTCTGTTGCCCAGACTGGAGTGCAGTGGCCGCTCCCGGCCACCGCAGCCTCTACCTGCTGGGCTCCGGCGATCCTTCCGCCTCAGCCTTCCAAGTAGCTGGAACCACAGGCGAGCGCTACCACGCCCGGCTAATTTTTTGATTTATTGTAGAGATGAGGTCTCACCAGGTTGCCCAGGCGGGTCTCGAACCCGCAGGCTCAGGCAATCCACTCACCTCAGCCTCCCAAGGCACGGGATTACAGGCTGAGCCACCGAGCCCGGCTCTCAGAGCCTTTATTCTGCATTAATTATAGCTACCATAGTGGGTCATAGTAAGCTTATATGTCAGACAATTCTTTAAACACTTTAAATATGTTAACTTGTTTCATTTTTTCCCCTAGTTGGTGAAATGGATATCATTATCAGTTATATTTCCGAGGATAAATGGAAGGCTCATAAAATTTAAATACTTTACCCGGGATCATAAATCCAATGAGAGATCTTGAACCCAAACCTCCCTGACTCAAGAACCTGTGTCTTCTTCACTGTGAATCTTCAGCAGTGGGGCAGAGCTTTCACTAATTCTTAGACATATCTAAGGATTAAATATTTTTCCTAGAACCTTTTTTCAGTGCCAGTATTCAACACATGTTTTGTGAAGTGCTGCACCATGGGATCATAAAACTAATTTTTGTTAATATAAGGCAAAGAAACACATGAGAGAATCTTGTCTAGAAATTAAAAATTGTAGTATAACTATAATAAAATAAGTAACAAAAGTAATACAAGGAGACAAATGTGGTATTATGAAAATAGCATTAGATTTAGAGATTGGAAAACATGTGTTTCTGTCCTAGGATAATCACAAGCCATCAGTATAACCTTAGCCAAGTAATTTCAATCTCAGAGCCTCAATCTTCTCTGCAAAGTGACTACGTCAAACAAAAATGTCTTCCAGCCGCTCGGTGGTGGAGTCAACCTGACATGACATCTTGTGCTTTCTACATGTCTTGCGGCATAGGCCAAACTACAAAGTCCTGATCATTCTTTTACTTCTTTGAAAGTGCCATTGTGCCACTTCTCAGGATTTTTGTGTAATTGGTAATTCTGAAAAGTGATGAATACTATACATAGGCCTATGCTTTCCCTCTAGCCAAAAAACAAGCTTGTTTCCAGCTTGCTATAAAAGCAGTGGATTATCTAGTCTCAAGGCTGCTCACTTGTGGTACATCCCATTGAGAAAAAAGTCTGAACTTCTTTGTCGTCCTGTAGAATTTAGGGTTATTAGAACTGGTGCAACTATACTGATATTCCTGCTACTGATTTTAGAGTGAATAATAATGTCCTTTTTCTCTGGCCTAGCAATCTTATGTCTTCTATCAGCACTCAAGCAACTCTTTGAGACTAGCTTGTTAGCTGTGTGGTTCTCCTACTTATAGCTTTTTTACCCACTGTCAAACATATTTAAGTAGGGTAAAATTCTAGCAGATGGTATCATAAAAGAGTACAACTTAGTAGAATAAAGAAAATCATAAAATACAGGATGTTACTGTTTTCTTGTATTATTCTTCCACCAGACACATTTTGAGTCAATACCCTGTGTCAGGCCCTAAGAAACAGATGGTATTAATGAGACAGCCTGTTTTCAGCAAGCTCATCACTGAAAGTAATCAATCAATTCAATCAATTGCTTGATCGGTGATTAAGCAATTGCTGAAATTATAAATATGTCCTTAAACAGGGTCACACAACATCAAAATAAAAGTACTATGAATTTTATAGAAAAGTTGAATAAATTATAGAAGAAGAAAGACACTGAGACTATCTATGACATACACTTGCTGGTGTGTGTGAAAGTATCTGGTACTATGTAACTTATGTGTTACCCCTTATAAGTGCTCAGCAATTCTTTCTTGAATTGTCATTATAGATTTAGACAGCCTCTATCTTTGTATATGTTGGTTCAAGTTTTATTTTAAAACCAGATGCAAGTGAGCCATTAGCTCCCATTCAATGACAGACAACATATTAAAATCCATTCTAAATCTAACAAAATGCTACTCATTACATTAAAAAAAAAACATTCAAGCCACTTGTGGCATGAAATAATTTGTGCTTTGAACAAAGAAATCACACAACATACCAAGAACCATTAGGGTACACCAGGGAGATATTCAGGTTTTTAAATTTTTATTTTAATGTATTAGAGGAGCAGAGGAAAGAAATCATAGTATCATCTTACGAGAACAGTTTACCCTGCTGATCAGAAGGCAGGGCCAACATTTAATAGTTTCCAATAGCCCTAAATGTTGCTTGCTGATTTTTCCCAAGTCAATTTGTTTAGCCATATAACTTTCCTATCATGAGGCCAAAGTAATTGTAAAAGTAAATACACCAAAAGATTGTGAAAGAAATGTGTCCATAAAGTTTGCTCGTGTGTCAATTCATTCAACAAATATTTCTTGCGCTCCTATCATATTCAAAGCAATACATAAGGTGCTGAGTCAGTATTGATGTAATTATTTGTGGTATGTTTGAGTATGAGTTATCTAAGATAACTGAAGCTGACCTCAAACCTAAGATAGATCTGTAACCCTTGACACTGCAATCCTTTTGAATGAACAAGGAATTTTCTTCCCAAAAAGCCATGCTCCTGGTGAAAAGTCACCAAAAGCTTAAGCTGTTAGAGCCAAACGGTGAATAGCCAACTCAGATCAGTTGGTAAAAGTTGCTGGAAGCAGCAGTTGAAAAAGAACTGTGTAGCCTTTCGGTGCTTGGGTACAGGAAGGAACCTGAAGTAGTAATACATTGGCGGTAGAACTGCAGTTTTGTGTTATAGATATGATTAACTAAAGAGCCAGAAATCTGGAAGACAAAGGCAAGTGAGTGGCCCTCTTTTATGAGACCTGACCAAATTTCTAGGTTAACAATACGCTGGTAATTTGACTTTGAAGTCTTTTGTCAATGAGTATTCTAGGAAAGTGGAGCCAGAAAAATTTCAATCAGTTTTAATTAAAATTAGAAAACAAATCCAGGTAATGAAGAAGCCCAATAAATGCATAATTCCTAGGGAATAAGGTAAATGAGTTTCCAAATTAGGTTCACACATCTGACACATAGGAGTATCCTTTGATATGGAGTTTGGTCACCTGAGGCTCAAATGATAACATGGGAATGAAAGTACACAGTTACCCAACTGGAGGTCTTATTTCCCAGCCTCCCTGCAGCTAAATGCTATTATATGTGATTAAGTTCTTGCCAATGAGACGTGAGTGGAAGTGATAAGTGCAGCTTCTGCCTCAATTGCTTAAAGTTGCTTGTCTAGCTTTCACTGTGGATGAACATAGTGCCCTATAGATGGCAGAGAAACAAGATGGAAGGAAGTCAGGTCCATGAATGACCTCAGGGAGCCAAAAGCTCCACAGACCTGGACTGCTAACTATGAGAGATCATTATATTTTGAGATCTCATTGTGACATCAAGCAATTTGGTGTTTGCTCTAACATGGTTATTCAGAGAAGGGCCTCTGAGAGGCACTAACATTTAAGGCAAGATGTGAGTGATGAGAAAAAAAACCATTATTTTGAAGAATTGATGGGAAAATGTACTTGGAAGAGAGACTAGACAGTGCAAACACCTGAAGAAGTCATGCTGTGTTCAAAGAAAAAAAGAACACATCACTGGAGTGTAATGAGTTAGGAGAGAGTGATACAAGATGGCCTCTCTCTCAACAAGCATATAATTAGCAACCCAAACCACTCCAAAGGTCCAATTGATGTCACACAGACTTGAGAAGATGGTTTGTATATACATTTCTCTATTCCCATCAAATTAACTACAGCCTTTCTCTTTGGTCTTTCTTCCTATTCTCTTCCCAAGATCTAGTTTCATATGGCTGCAGGCCTGGTCAAGGAAATAGGCCCAAATCAACAAGAAGGGCAGGCTACTATTATATCCCTTTTATAAAAGTTGGGGTACAGAGAGAGTAACTGAGTCAAAGTCACATCGCTAGAAAGTGACAAAACCAGGATTTAAACCCAGATGACCTGACACACAAACCCATTTCCTTAATTGCCACACTCCCTGTGCAAGTAAGTTTAACTCTTGTACAATCTTCAAAACAGAGCATCTACAAGGCAAGCAAAACTTTTATCTTTCTTGTTTTGAATACCTCTAATAACATAGTCTCCCTGTGCTCTTATGCTAAAAGGATTTCTATCTACCAGGGGTAAGGAGAAGAAGGGACAAAAGGAAATAAGAGTGACAGAAAATTCTATCTTGTCACATTTAGAAAGTATGAAATATTAACAATTCTCAGAACTCAGAAAATGGTGGCCATTTATACACTCATGACCCCATGAAATCTCATCATCACAATTTTACATATGCGGAATCTCACACATGTATCAAGTGGCAGAGGCAGTATAAAAATTTAAGTCTGACTAATTATTACATTCTTGTTGCTTCTTCCAAGAAGGAAGAAAGATTCATAATTCCCAGAGATATACCCAAGCAGTCCTGGCTATAGTAAAACAGTATCCATGTAAATGTCACATGCCCAGTTGTCACTGACTGCACCTTCCTCTAGTTAATCCAACTCCATTGCCTTTTCTTCTTCTCCTTCTCCACATCTTTCCACACTCGCTGTGCTCATTCATGCCTTCTTCCGTGATTACACTCAGCTCCAAGCAAACAACCCAGCAACTTTCTCAGACTAAAATCAAAGTGAATGGTTGTCCTGAACATATAACCCAGAATGAGAAATTCACAGTTTGCCAAAAAATGCATCTCTAGGCTACTTAAAAAAAAGTTCTTATTCTGGGATTTTAAGCATGAGACTAGCAACTGATGTCTAACCAACTCAACCACCTTGAGGTCACCTGTATGCCAGCCTGAAAAGAAACTTTATAGTCAGGACTTCATATTATTTGAAAATAAATTGCCAGGTATCATTTTCTAAATCAGTGAAACCTAATCACCCAAAGCCGAAATAAGTTTCATATGTTTCTCTTCTCCAAAAGCAACTACAGAGAAGGTAATTTCCCAGAACTTCACTGGGGTCAATTGAGTGTGCTTGGTTCTGGGCTGGTCAGCAGTGCCTCAGACAGCAAAAGCAGAGCAGGAAGCCCAGCCAGGGACAATGGTTTTTCACAGCTGGCTACAGAAATACAGAGCCAATGTGTAATCACATTTACTGCTACCAAAAAAAAAAAAGTCATCTCCACAATTAAATTTACTGGCCATTAAATAGTTATTGCTTTGGCTTGCACTTAACAAGTTGCATCTCTAGTTTTATTGGATTTTTTTATTTCCTCTAATGGCTAGGCATAATTTCCTTGGCATGGAATCTGTAGCTATCACGTTATGGGCCCAGTTAGGTGTTAAAAACCTCTAAAAAGACAGAAAGTCACACAAATCTGGGAGGCAGTCTTGCACTGGTTGCTGCAGCTCCCAGCCTGAGGAATGAGGGTTTCAGGGAGCCACATAGTAATTTCAGGGACCATATAATCTATTCTCTGTGCACCAAGCAACATCATAGCCTGTTCAAATATCTCACACACAGGTCTGACAAACATTTGATGAATAAAACATTCATTTTCAAAGTGGTATTATACTCATACATCATTATATATGACATATATAATATAGTCATGTAATCTAGTGGTATTTTTACCCTCATTCTTCAAATCACAGTGGTTGTAACACAATTTAACATAACATAAAGCTAGCACAAGGATATCATTCAGTAAAGGTAGCTTATTAGTAGTACAACTGTTCTAAGAACAATGGTCATGGCAAAATGAAGATTTTTCAAACCCTCAGGACTTCAGTCAAAGTGACTGTGACTTTTATAGGCAAAAACTAGAGTGTAGCTACATTTTGACCGTATCACAAAGTCATGTGTTTTCTTGAAATAAATGAGTATGTATATGGAGTATTCTCCCAAATAGAAACCTAATTCAGTAGGACATCAGCCACACAAAAAAAGCCAACTTGTTCAAGTTTCTAAAAGGATAGTTTCCATCAACCATGGGTAAGGAGAAGAAGGAACAAAAAGGATACTTTCTCTTATTTGTTAATTCTCACCTTGTAGTTGCCAGAAGCCCCAATTCAATAGGAAAAGTTTATTGGTTTTCACATAAGGAAAATAGAACTCTCAATTTTTACATAAGCTGAGATACAACTCTGCCAAGAGAGCTGCGTATTATAGACAGGAACCAAAAGACAATGTCTGCCATTGGTCACATTGTCCCAAGGGAAAGAACTAGATCTGATATTTGCAGCCCTGAGATGAAGAGTGTTGGTTTGGGTAGGGGGAAGTTGGTGCCAATTTCATATTTAATGACATTTATAGTTAGCTGCCTCATTTTCTTTTAATACCTGAGGTAAAGAAAGCCTAATTTGATTGAAACATGCAGTAGACAAAGTAAAATCAAGCTATCTATAAATAGCTCAAGACAACTCAGTACCTAGCACTGCTCCTGGACTATAATAAAAATTCAATAAGTTTTTGTGGAATAAGTTACTGAATGTTCAAATAAGATTCTCAAATCTAAACTGGATCCCTTTCTCTGTTTCACTGAGAGCTTGTTGCCTTCTTTATGTATGAATTTAGTATACCAATGTAGAAAAGCAAAGTGATTTCCTCAAACATAATCACAGTTTTGAGAGACTGATCTCTTTTCAACGACAGAAAATGGCTTTGCTCTTGTCCCATTTCCCAAAGATATCGCTTCAAGCTGTAAGCTGAAACATCTTGCACAAACCAAGACTGTGAATCCAGCAGTTCCTTGAAACATCAACCCTGAAAAGCCTGAAAGTGTCAGGTACATTCTACTATTTACATTTCTGACAGGAATTTCTTCCCTTGAAACTAAAACCATTAATGTAAAGGGTAGTGTCAGAGTTACAGCTGAAACGAACTCTAATGCCCTTCAACTGACTCCAATAATACCAAACATACAAAGCCTTGCTCTGTGCCCAATGTACAACTGTTCATAGCATCCTCCTAGCCCTCTACATTGTAATTATTTATTTATGTGCTCTGTTGTGAAATTATGAGTTCCTTAAGAACGAGAATATCATTATACTTATCTCTGTAACTACAACCCAACATAGGGACTGGCTCAGTGCTCCATACAGTATAAATATTACTGAATTCATTTTCTGTGTTAGTTCATGCTTCAATGAAATCTCAGATAAAACTCTCGTCACTTACGTGTTTTTGAGATCAACTCTGTATCTCACCTGTCCTTATTCTTTCTCTCCTTTCTTTTTTTTCTTTTTTTCTTTTTTTTTTTTTTTTTTTTTGCTTTATAGGGACCATAAAATCACCAAACGACAAAAGGATGATAATCCCAGAGGCAGGATTAAAACAAGCAATGAGCAACTATACCACTGTAAAGCCTTAGTGACCCTGGCCCCAAGCCCTAAACCAACCTTGTTCATTAACAAGTAGGTCTTGAGTTGAAACAGTCACCTTCAAGGTAGCACTTCCCTTGATGAATCTTTTGCCAATAAAGAGTCTGACCAAAGTAAGATTTTTATATAGATGTCCAGACTTGATAGCAAAGAATCTTCCTGTCTTTCTTCAAACCATATATAATTATCATCGTCACCATCAACATTTAAATGCTTACTATGAACCACACACTGTTGTAAGTCTTTTATCGTTAATTAGCAACTCTATAATATATAAACATGTAATTTAATGCACATACATATGCATATATGTATATATGCATTATTTTATATGTTTATATTATTTTACCCTCACTTTTCAGATAAGAAGACTGCCTAATATCACGCAGCTTATAAATAGTTCAACCAGAATTTGAAGGCAAACAAATGAATATAAATTTACCTGTCTTACCTACCACATCTAAATTGAAAATTATTTTTATTCTTCCCTGGATCAATGTTAGCTTTCAAATACAAGACTCTAAAGAGCAAATGTGAGAAAAGGACATAGACATGAAAAATTGTCATCTGAAAAGAATGTTTCAAACGTTTACTTATTCATTAATCCATATGAATTAAACTACTATGTGTTAGGTACTATTTTAGACAACAGAGGTTGGAAAAACCAAGACCTTTGTTTTGAGATGACTCACATCTGATTCTGAAGTCAAGATTCCAGTTTCCTGACTTGTGTACCATGTAACTGTAAAAAAAATCACTTAGCCCTTCTGTGGGCTGTAGTTTTTTCATTCTTAAGTCAGGGATAAAAATGCTCCTCACAGGGTTGGTATGAGGATCAACTGAAATCAAATGAGACCAAATCATTACAATAGCTGATATGGTCCTGCATGATCTTACCTCCATCACTTTCCTCTTCATGCTGTTGGGCCTCATGGGAGCATTTCCCCCACACTTATCTGTGGATAACTTACTCAACTTCTTCAAGTTTAGTGCAAATGTCACCTTTAAAGGGAGTCAACAATCTTCAGAAAATTACACCTGCAATTTCCCTCACTTTGTCATCCCTGGAATCACTTTCCCCAATTTTATTTATTTTCTATATAGAATGTATCACCATTTAACACACCATATAATTTAGTGACACATTATGTTTATTGCTCATCTATTTATTATACATCTTCCCTTTCCATAGGGAGAGAAATATTGCTCTGTTTTATTCACTAATGTATTCTGAATACCTAGAAAAATCTTAGTTCACAATAGCTACTCAATAAATATAGGCCGAATGAATGAATGAATGAATGTGTGTGTGTGTTTGTGTGTGTGTGTGTGTGTGTGTGTGTGTGTGTGTGTACAGAGAGAGAGAGAGAGAGTCCATAATGCTTGGCATATATTACTGGAAAACTCATGGTATAATCAAAAATAGATTCTAAAGAAATTTTCCAAAAAGTGTTTTATTGCAAAGTTTCTTCTCCCTGACAAAGCTCTTTTCAGTTTGTCTGACACTTACACTTTTCTTACACAGAGGATGTACCTTTCCTGAATGACAGATTTTTCTGGAGAATGATTCTGCTAATGCTGGGCTTGTTTCCAACTTTGCCATATGCTAGAAAATTACTGGGTAGGAGAAGCTAGCTATCCTATCTTTCCTGAAGATAATCTTGGACATCCCACCATCAGTAGATACTTATATTTATTGAAATTCTACCACGTGTGTTGCTTTGTACTCGGTATTCTGAGACTGGAGAAAGAGCCAGTGGAGTACAGAAACAAAAATGTTGAAATGGATAGTAGCTTCAAGGAGTGTCAAATACACGATGCTTTCAAATATAGCTTAATTTGGCAGAATGCTAGTGTTCAAATCATGATTCTACTACTTGATAGCCCTGTGCAACCTTGCTCAATCGGCTTAACTTCTTTGAGCCTTGAATTCCTTACTTTAAAAATAAAAGATGATAATAATATTGCTTCATAAGATCATTGTGAGAGAAAAGTGATACTTAGAAAAATGAAGAGTAAAAATGTTTGTGGTAGTGCTTGGGACATAGTAGATAATGCTTTAAAAATCTTTACTTTTACAATTAAGTATAATCTGACAAAACAAATCCATATGAAATGAGAATAAATAATCATCAAAGGTTAAATGGACTTGAGTGTATTGGAGTCAGAGGATTAATGATGGTTGCAGTAATCAGGGAGAGCTTTTCTTCATTCCTTTATCCATTCGCTAAACATGTATGTGAGAATCCATCTGCTTCACTTTGAGAAGTTCTAAATCGAGAGAAAAAGGCAAAGGAATACAAATACAATATATTGTAAAATATGTGATAAGAATCATTATTAAGGAAGGTCAATGTGAAATATATATTTTACATATATTCTTGTGTACATATATAGCAAGTCCTTACATAATATTGCCAGTAAGTTAGTGGAAACAAAACCTATTTTACTATAGGCTCAATGAAACAAGCAAGAAATTCCTATGGCATATTTCTGGTCACAAAAACATCACCAAATGTTTAGATAAAGATATAATAGTCTTTTTATTTTAAAGATACTTCTAATATTAAACATTGAAATTAATGTGATCTATGCATACATTTTAAAAGATTAATAAAAACAAGTAAAATGAATGTTTACCAAATTATTCCAGTTCAGGGTAGAGAATGGCTGAACCTATCCCAGCAGCTTAGGGTGCAAACTGAAAACCAGCCCTGGACAGGACACCATCTCATCACAGGGCACACTCACATGCATCCCTGCACTCACTCAGGGACAATTTAGACATAATGATTTACCCAACATGCATATCTTTGGGATGTCCGAGGAAACTGGAATGCCTAAAGGAAAACCATGCAGAGAGAGAACACGCAAACTCCACACTGACAGCGACCCCCACTGGGAAGTGATTTTTTTTTTCTTATCAACATTTTAACTAAATAACATTGAACGAAATTTCGAGAATCCACTGTATATACAAGTGGATCAATAAAAGAACACCTGTCTGGAATTTTTATATAGAATTAGAAGTGAGGTATCACGAGGGTTTGAAGAGTACTAATAGCAGACATGAAAAGAAGAAGATAAAAGCAAGAGCTATGTAGCAGGTTGCTACTATTGAACATGGTCAATTCTCAGTCCACGTCTTATTTAATGTATCAGTAGCATTTTACATTGAGTTGATTATCTTTTTCTCTTGAAACTCTTTCTTTTCTGGGATTCCAAGGTATCCCACTATTTTTCTTCCCGCTTTTCTGCAGCTCCTTCTCAGTAGCCTAGGTGGTTGTTTTCCTCTTCCTATTTTCTTAACCTTGGGTTTTTCAGGGCTTAGTACTAAGACTTCATCTTTTCTCTAGCTACACTCATCCCCTTGGTATTCCCCCTCCCCCCATTCTCACGGCATTACATTCCACCTATATGTTGATAGCTCTTCAGTTCTTATCTATTGATTACATCTCACCCTTTAACTCTACATTTGTAAATGCAATTTATTTCTCTACATATGCACTTGGGTATCTAATAGACATTTCTAACTTAGCATGCCCAAAAACAAGTTCCTAATTTTCTATCCTACATCAGCTGTACCCATTTTTTCCCTATTTCAGTTAATTACAACTCAATTCTTTGAGTTGTTCAAGACATAAACCTCAGAATGATCCTTGATTCCTCTCTTTTTTTCATATCCATATCCAATCCATCAGGAAATACTGCCAGATATACCTTCAAACTATCTCAGAAAACTACTTCTCATCAATGCCATTGCTATTTTCCTAGTCCAAGTCACCATCATCTCTCACCTGAATTTTTACAACAATCTCTTAAATGGTCTTCTTGTTTCCACTCCTGCCCACCTTCAATCTAGTCTCAACATATCAGAGTGATCCTTTCAAGACATAGTCAGATAGTGTCACACCTTGACTCAAAAGATTCACAAGGTTTCCTGACTCATCCAGAGTCAAAGTCAAAGAACTTACAATAGCTCTAAGCCCCTAAACAATGCATTCTCTATTACTTCCTTGTCTATATGTGCTTACTCCCTTCACTTCAGGTTTTTTGTGCTTGCTGTTCTAGAAATACTTCACGCACACTCATGGCTAAGGGATTTTCCTCCAGCTCTTCTCTCTACCTGAATCTTCCCTTAAATATCCCCATGACTTCCTTCCTCACTTCCTTGAAATCTTTGCTCAAATGTCGTCTTTTTAATGAAGACTTTTCTCATTACCCTATTTTAAATGAACACTCCTTACTCCTTCCACCTTTTCTACTCCTTCCCTCCTTCCTTGCCTTACTTTCCTCTATTGTACATATCGCCATCAAATGTAATATATAATTTGTTTTCATCAAGGTATGCCTTTCCCCATAAGATGATAACTACAAGTAGTCAAGGATTTTGTCTGTTTTATTCACTGGATATCTCCAGTGCCTAAAGGAATGTTTAATACATAATTAGTGCTCTATTAATAGTTGCTGAATAAACAGCTGAATTGGTTATTAATTGAATGTGATGAGTGAAGGACTAGAGATAAAGATGACTCTAACTTAGTAGTGCTACTTTTCATGAATGGAGAAGGTGAAACCAACTTAGGCCTAGGAGACAGTAATTTAAGCTAAGTATTTTTTAAATTTGAGATTCATTTAAGCTATTAAAATTAAGATGACTGGGTTGGCAATAAGAAGAAAATGTCAGGAAAGGGGGCCTGGAGAGACATAGCCAGCCCAGCAATGTGGAAATCTGACCCTTCCCAGAAGGAAGAAGCCTGGGAAAAGAACCTCCGTGGGGAACAGAGAAAATAAACATGGTGGAGCTGTCACCACCTACTATAGTAGGGATAGTATTGACAGTCATAATTAAGAAGTATTTACATCTAATGTGATGGAGTAACAAGGACTAAATTTATCCTCACATGTTTAAAAAAAGAGAAAGAAAAAATGTATGAAACAACAACTTTAGACATTGGATGATGCATTGGGCAGGATACTGATTCCTGAGAGAGGGAAATCCAGTTAGATGAACCTATGATAATCAATTTACTGCCCGGAGAGAATCTTCAGGCTGAAGCCCAGGAAGGATATACCCAGAGTTCAACGGTCTCCCTCAGTTGAGGAAACATTCAGGGAGTTTAGAATTTAGAGACGCCAACATGGGAAAAATTCGCAGTGCAGGGAACCAGAAAGGACAGAGTTGCAGAGAAACCTCCAGAGATTTGCAAAAGGTACCCCTTCAAAAGTTCAGTTGAGCATTAATCACGATATGCATTTGAGAAAAATACTAAAGTCTAGAGAAAATACACACACACACACACACACACACACACACACACACACACACACAACAGTATCAGTCAGAGCAATCCAGGGAAATTACACATGGCAAAACTAGTTCTTGTTCCCTCCAGTTGGGGAAAAAACACTGATCACCTGATGCATCAAGCAGAATCCTCAGAAGAATTGCTACATTAAGGGAAGTGAGAGAAAATTAGTCTTTGAAGTCATCCACATTTGTCTGTCCTCAAGAAGAAAGAAAAAGTGTTCAATAACACTTGCAGAAAAATCAGGAAGTTTGCAGTTAAGAGAATTCCATGGCTCTGGCCATTAAGACCTTAGGGAGAGTAAATTTAGTAGAAATTGAATAGGCAAACAGAAGAATAAACAGAGTAAGTAAACAGGGATCATGTTGGATGCACAGGACAGCAAGAAAGCAATCGTGAGAGTTTGATAATGAATTGGTTTATGACCTAAGATCAAATTCACAAGGAACAAGCAGAATACATTCTGGGGAGGGACAAGGGAGGTTAAAATGGGATAAATTCCACATAGTTCATAGGGAAGAGTCACAAGCTACTATCTGGTTCTAGATTTCAAGCAGGCAGAACTAACCATAGGTATAATTAAAAATCAGACCGATATTTTGCAAATTGCTACAGGATAAAAGCAAACAAAATGTAGAAATCAGAAGAAACTGTAAGGAAGTACCTGAAGCATAAAAAGAGAGGATAGCCAAACCTCAGTTATGACAATAAATGCAATTCAATGGGCATATTTACATTATTTAGGAAAAACATGCTTTTTTTCCAAAACAATGAAAACTGCAATAGGATTGTAAATTTTATCTTTAAGAAGAAATACTTCCCCAAAAAGTGAGTGAAATTGTCTTTTTTGCAAATCTTTTTCTGTAGATCCTATAAATGTTTCTATTGGGCTCCTTCTTGCCTAAAGGCAGAGGAATTGATTAAATGACTTTCCAAAATTCCTTTCATCTGTGCTAGTAACAAAACATATAGAGCACAGGCAATTAAAATCAAATATACAACACTTCTTGGGCAGAGTTTCATATTTCTAACAGAAATAAATATGAGAAAAAATATCCTTCTAAAGATTTATTGTATTGGAGAAAATATACATCAAATGTAAAGACAAGAAGACATCCATCTGAGATAAACACCAAATGAATTATCACAGCCAAAAAAAATTGGACAGTCAATTACAATAATAAATAATACTGCAGCATAATGCACAAATTGTTTGCACATTTTAGAGCCAGATTGTTGAGGAAAAAAAAGTTATCCTAAAACAAATGATCAACTACTAGTGCTTTAATAGAAAAATAATAGAGTAAATTTGCTGTGTTGTGGTTTATATGCCCGTTAATGAAGAAACGAAAAAATCTAGTTGTAATTGTGCATCTTCATGGAGGCAAGAACAACAGTACCTATTGAAATTTCCATGTTGAAGACCTGTCTCTTTTCAGAATCTGTACCAGTATGACAGAAAAAAAAATCAAAATATCTGGAAGGAGAAATGGAATATTTAAAACAAAATTTTTGTTAGAAACATACCTGAGAAACAGCTAACATCCTGAGATAACAAGTGCCAAGATCATAATCAACACCATTTGTCCTTAAGCAACAAATAAATATAAGATGAACACAGATATTGTATACCTTTAGGATGAGATTTTGTTTCTAAACCACTGTGACATCCCTAGCATTAAGAATCACAGATTTAACAGGGTGCAGTGACTCACACTTGTAATCCCAGCACTTTGGGAGGCAAGGCAAGAAGATTGCCTGAGCCCAGGGGTTCGAGATCAGCCTTGGCAATATGGCGAGACCTTCTCTCTACAATAAATTAAAAATTTAGCCGGATATGGTGGTGCATGCCTGTAGTTCCAGTTACTTGGAAGGCTGAGGTGGAAGGATCACCTAAGCCCATCTGGTTGAGGCTGAGGTGGCTGTGAGTTTGCCACTGCACTCCAGCCTAGGTGAAACAGTGAGACTCTGACTCAAAAAAAAAAAAAATAGGAATTACAGATTCATTGCAGACAACAAGGGATTAAGGAATTATTAAGGAATTATGTATATGCCATCTTGAATGGATTACTATTTTTTTCCTCAGGAAATAAACTTTCAAATAATTGTATAACACTTCAATAGAAAATATTTGAACTTAGATTATGCTTCAATTAAATACATAAAGAAAATATTGTTGTAACTCCCCTTTTACTTACCCAGAAATGAAGCTTCCTAGAAACTAAAAAGTTATTTTTGTAACACAAAACAGAAATGACAGTGCTGGAGCTTGAACCCATATCTCCCAACTCCAAGTGAAGACAACTTCCCAGTGTCCTTAAAAGTAACCCACAATAAGAAAAGATTTTTTTTTTTTTTAGTTGGAGTCTCACTCTGTCGCCCAGACTGGAGTGCAGTGGCCACTCCCGGCCACCGCAGCCTCGACCTGCTGGGCTCCGGCAATCCTTCCACCTCAGCCTTCCAGGTAGCTGGAACTACAGGCGCGCGCCACCACGCCCGGCTAGTTTTTGGTTTATTGTAGTGATGAGGTCTCGCCAAGTTGCCCAGGCGGGTCTCGAACCCGTGGGCTCAGGCAATCCACTCACTTCAGCCTCCCAAGGCACGGGATTACAGGCTGAGCCACCGAGCCCGGCAATCTTGTCTTTCCTGATACCAGAAAAACAGATTTGAAGAGTGAATTTGATGAAGTGTTTACAAAGAAAATGGTTGAGTCCATAAGCTGTCCTCCCATGGAGCTTGTGTTCTGGAAGACTCTCCCTGAACTTTCTCATAAGACACAGCCACCATCTAATGCTGAGAACCGCACAAGAGAAAGGCAAACTAAGCATGCAGCTGTGGGCACTGCCTTCCCTCAGAGAACTGAACTTTTCTTGGAAACCCTGAAAACAGAGATGTCTCTTTACAATAGTTTAGAACGCTAGAAACTGGTTTCTACACTAAAGTTGTCAAATTTTAGAAGATGCTTGTGTTCAGTTATGAGCTACTTGCATAATATAGGGACTTGAGAGTTTTACGAAACAAGTATAATATCTCCTCCTGTGTTTTGGGGTGGCATTCTCATTTGGGGTAGCTGTTTATGGAATTCAGTGTTTTCCAAGGAAGCTTTTCTCAATGGAGGAGTAGCTTTCTCTGGGGGTTTTTTGTTTTGTTTTGTTTTTTGAGTTGGAGTCTCACTCTGTCGCCCAGACTAGAGTGCAGTGGCCACTCCTGGCCACTGCAGCCTCGACCTGCTGGGCTCCAGCGATCCTTCCGCCTCAATCTTCCGAGTAGCTGGAACTACAGGTGTGCGCTACCACGCCCGCTAATTTTTGATTTATTGTAGAGATGAGGTCTCGCCAAGTTGCCCAGGCGGGTCTTGAACCCACGGGCTCAGGCAATCCACTCACCTCGGCCTCCCAAAGCACTGGGATTACAGGCTAAGCCACTAAGCCCGGCCTCTCTGGGGCTTACTAAAGGAATGTTGGATTACAGTCTCTTCAAAGACAAGTCTAGAAGCTGCATGTGTACGGGTGATTTAAGTTAGCTGACATGTTATCTACATTTTCTGACATTTGGGGAATATTCTCCTTGAGTTGAAAAACATGATTAAGACGGATGCTTCTACGACAATTGTACCCTGACAGTTACGTCACAGCTTAGACTAGAGGTATCAACTGGCTTTTTTGTTTTCCTTGAGTTGGAATCTCACTCTGTGACCCAAGCTGTAGTGCAGTGGCATGCTCATGACCACCACAACCTCGACCTGCTGGGCTCAGGCAATCCTTCCCCCTCAGCCTTCCAAGTAGCTGGCACTACAGGCACACACCACCATGCCCGGCTAATTTTTTGACTTATTGTAGAGATGAGGTCTCGCCAATTTGCCTAGGCTGGTCTTGAACCCATGGGCTCAGGCAATCCTCTCACCTCGGCCTCCTTAAGTGCTGGGGTTATAGGCCACTCCTGGCCATATCAGCTGTTTAAAGTGGTGACCATGTATGACTGGGGAGATGGAGGGAAGAAAACAGTAGCTTAAGCCTATCACTAAGAAATTTAACGGAGGCCCTGAAACTTGTAAATTAGTTGTCAATTCCATATAGCTGTTTGATTAAATAGCCAGTGACATGGTGGCTTTCCTCTCTGCCTCTGAAAGTGCAATGAAAATACAGAGAAAACGTTTTTCTTCAAGACTTTTTGCCTTGTGCCACTTTTGCTCCTTGGTTTCTCTTGCATAATTGATAAGCCTAGTTATTCATAATGTTTACAACTTAATTAACTCTCATGGGTGTCTTTGAGGAGTGCAAGACTTCAGTGGTGGAAGTAAGCACAGATGTGGTAGAAATAGCAAGAGAACTAGAATAAGAAATGAAACGTGAAGATGTGACTGAATTGCCGCAGTCTAATGATAAAACCTGAACAGGAGTTGCTTCTTATGAAAGTAGTTTCTTTCTTTCTTTCTTTTTTTTGGGGGGGTCAGAGTCTCACTGTGTTGCCCAGACTGGAGCGCAGTGGCATGCTCACAGCCATCCCACTGCAGTATCGACCTTCTGGGCTCAGGTGATCCTCCTGCCTCAGCCTTCCAAGTAGCTGGAACCACAGGCATGTGCCACCAAGCCCGACTGATTTTTGGATGTATTGTAGAGACAATGCCACACCATGTTGCTCGGGCTGGTCTGAGCCCTGTGGGCTCAGGTAGTTCTCTCGCCTCTGTCTCCCAAAGTGCTGGGATTACAGGTGTGAGCCACTGCGCCTGGTTAAAGCAGTTTTTAAAAAATGGATTCCACTCCTGGTGAAGATGCTGTGAATGTCGTTGGAATGACAACAAAGGACTTAGTATATTACATACACTTAGCTGATGAGCAGCAGCAGGGTTTGAGAGGATTGACTCTAATTTTGAACGAAGTTGTATTGTAGGTTAAATTCTATCAAACAGTATCACATGCTACAGAGAAATCTTTTGTGAAAAAAGAAGTTTTTTTGGTTTTTTTTGAGTTGGAGTCTTACTCTGTCACCCGGGCTGACACGCTCCCAGCCACCGCAGCCTCGACCTGCTGGGCTCAGGCGATCCTTCCACCTCAGGCTTCCAAGTAGCCAGAACTACAGGCGCGTGCTACCACGCCCAGCTAATTTTTGATTTATTGTAGAGACGAGGTCTCACCATGTTGCCCAGGCTGGTTTCGAACCTGTGGGCTCAGGCAATCCTCTTACCTCGCCCTCCCAAAGTGCTGGGATGATAGGCTTGAGCCACCGCGTCCGGCGGAAAAAAGAGTTAATTGATGGGGAAAAATTCATTGTTGTCTTAATGTAAGAAATTGCTACACCCCTCAGCCTTCAGCAACCTCCACCTTGATCAATCAGCAGCCATCAACATTGAGGTTCTAAGACCTCCCCATCAGCAAAAAGATTACGACTCACTTAAGGCTTAAATGGTTGTTCACGTTTTTTAGCAATACATTTTCAATTTTTATTTATTTTTGAGTAGGAGTCTCACTCTGTGGCCCAGGCTGGAGTGCGGTGGCATGCTCATGGCCACAACAACCTCGACATGCTGGGCTGAGTCGATCCTTCTGCCTCAGCCTTCCAAGTAGCTGGAACCACAGGCACATGGCACCACACCCAGCTAATTTTTTTGATTTATTGTAGAGATGGGGGTCTCACCAATTTGCTCAGGCTGTTCTTGAGCCCCTGGGCTCAGCCTTGACCTCCCAAAGTGCTGGGATTACAGGTGTGAGCCATCGCTCCTGGCATAGCAATACATTATTTTTAAATTAAAATATATACATTTTTTAGACATAATGTTATTGCACACTTAATAGACACTTGGAAGACTGAGACGAAAGGATCGCCAGAGTCCAGCAGGTTGACCCTGGGGTGGCTGTGGGTGTGCCACTGCACTCTAGCCTGGGCAACAGAGTGGGACTCCAACAAAAAAAGAAAGAACCACTGAGAGTGTTTCTAAACTTAGAAGAAAATCCAATGTGAGAAATTTAATATAAATCTTATTGTGAAGTTTTAATAATTAATATTATGGCATTTATGTATTACTCCAGAAAAATGTAGAAACACTGCATCTATGAAGGTGGGTTTTTTTTCTCCTGAATTTAAGGTGTTGCTGTGGCCGATTGATTGGAGACCACCCTGGAATAGATTATGCCTGGACCATCTCAGCCACCACGGGTAATGAAAATGAACAATGGTCTGTTGAAAAGCATACAACAAAAAGCCCTACAGATACCTTCGGCATGATTAATTTCCAAGATGGAGAGCACACCTACCACTCTAAGGTTTGCTAATAACCCAAATGGTTTTGCTGGTTTTGAACAGAGAATAACTGCCAAATATGTCTTCCAAACTGTATCTCCAAGTATACAGATAATCAGATAACTTGGTTTTCTGACCTGACCCTTTCTTTCCTTCATTTCTGAGAGGCATGGTGTGGCCAGCTCTTTATTTGAGTGACCTCTTTGTTTCAGCAAGCGTGTATTCTCTGCAGAAGAAAATAACTTATTGCTCTTGAGACATTTGTCAAAGGGCTGCCTTATACTGAAGGAATGCAGAAAAGTTACTAATAAGGAGCAGGCTTTAGTGAACCATCACCACAGCAATTACCAGTTATTTGTGACTACTTATTTTCCCAAGAGCCTCTTCTTAGGAAGAATATGGGGAGATTTCTCTCTGCATCCACTGAATGATAATACTTGGACTTTCCAGGTCCGTTTTCCTCCTGTCCCTAACATGGTAATTTTGCATATGATTTGCATGGTATTGACAGGTCCACTGTCCCTCAGGTGTTTTCTTTTGTGCATGTTAACTACCTGGTTCTTTATTAGAGGCAGCTTTTTCTGGGGAAGCTGCAGGCAGACTCCACCTCAGGAAAGCTCTGAGTCAGCTCTATTCTGGAGTGCGACCATCAGTTGGCTGGATTTGAAATGTCAGTTCCTAGTAGTACAATCCTAATAAAAGCCATAATGCATTTCTATAATGATTTCCAGTTATTAGTTCTCTTGCATTTAACTTTTTGTGCTGATGGTTCTAGTTGGCAGGAAAATTGTCCTCATTCTTCCCCAGCCTTTTTTGAAAGCTGATTCTTCCAGAACCCTTTGTATAATTTTCCTCTAAGTTTTACTCTTCTTTTTTTTTTTTTTTTTTTTGCTTTCATGTTTATTCTTTTTAAGAGCCAGGGTCTAAATCTGTTACCCAGGCCAGAGTGCAGTGGCATGACCATACCTCTTTCTTTCTTTTTTTTTTTATTTTGATTTGGCATCTCAGTCCGTCGCCCAGACTGGAGTGCAGTGGCCGCTTCCGGCCTCCACAGCCTTGACCTGCCGGGCTCCGGCAATCCTTCCGTCTCAGCCTTCCGAGTAGCCGGAACTACAGGCGCGTGCTACCACGCCCGGCTAATTTTTTTTATTTTTTATTTTTTTTTATTTTTTATTGTAGAGATGAGGTTTCGCCTACCCAGGCGGGTCTCGAACCCGCGGGTTCAGGCAATCCACTCACCTCAGCCTTCCAAGGCGCGGGATTACAGGCTGAGCTGCCAAGCCCGGCTGACCATACCTCTTTACAGCCTCAAACTCCTTGGTTCAAGGGATCCTCCTGCTTCGGCCTCCCAAAGTGTTAGGATTACGGGTGTTAGGTATCACACCTGACCCTTATTCTTAATCAACTTCATTTACTCATTTTTTTTCTCCATTCGACAAATATTTATTGGGTGCTTGTACTTGCTATGTCCCAAAGAACATCTATTCTGTGTACAAACATTGCTTACAGTCTAGTGAGGGAAACAGGAAATAAATACACAGTTATAAGAGATGGCAAATACTATGAAAATGGAACACTGGCTCTTTGAGAAGATGAAATGGGTAACTCCTCCTGTTTGGGGACGCAGTGTGTGTGTATCAAGGAAGCTGTCTGAAAATAGGGACAGCTAAGCTGAGGTCTGACAGGTAAGGGAGGTGAATGGTGTCCAACGAGGCAAGGAGTATGACCACTTTAGGCACAAGGAACCACTTGTGCCAAGACTGCAGGGGCATATGACACATGTGGAGATCTGAAACTATAGTTAGACACAGCTCCTGATAATTCGTACATTTTTATGCTTCGTGTTAGGCTCTTCTTAGAGCCTGTGTACTTGAATGCATTTTGTTTGATGTCTTTTTTTTTTTTTTCTTTTTGAGTTGGCGTCTCACTCCGTCGCCCAGACTGGAGTGCAGTGGCCGCTTCTGGCCACCGCAGCCTCAACTTGCTGGGCTCCGGCGATCCTTCCACCTCAGCCTTCCAGGTAGCTGGAACTACAGGCGCACGCCAACACGCCCGGCTGATTTTTTGATTTATTGTAGAGATGAGGTTTCGCCTGCCCAGGCGGGTCTTGAGCCCGTGGGCTCAGGCAATCCACTCACCTCAGCCTCCCAAGGCGCGGGATTACAGGCTGAGCCACCGAGCCCGGCTTGTTTGATATCTTAGAAGAGAAGAGGATATATCATTAATATTTAGGCCCAGAATCGCACTTTGGGTTTATGGAGAGCTACAGGGAAGCTTGGGAGAGCTGGTTTTTCATCTCCTTCTACTGCATTCCCTTCCCTGTTGTTTATCCTTACCACCTCATTCCACAAAGGATTTGAGGTGAATCTCTGCTAGCAGGATTGTGCCTAAGGGAATTAGTTATATACAGGAAATAGACAGGAAAGATTGACCAAAAATGCACAGGCTGTCCACTTTTGTTTTGTTTTGTTTTTTAGGCAGGGTTTCACTCTGTCATCCAGGTTAGAGAGAAGTGGCTCCCTGGAGCCTCAAACTCCTGGGTTTAGACAGTCTTCCTGCCTCAGTCTCCCGAATAGCTGGGAATACAGGTGCACACCGCCATGCTCAGCTAATTTTTCTATTTTCTTTTCTTTCTTTCTTTCTTTCTTTCTTTTTTTTTTTTTGGAGAGACGAAGTTTTGCTGTGTTGCCTAGGCTGGTCTTGAACTCATGGGCTCAAGTGATCCTCATGCCTCAGCCTCCCATAGTTCTGGGATTTCAGGCATGAGCCACCACGCCCAGCTCACTCTCCATTTACCTTTAACCTGGTCTTCAGTTGACCTTTGGGAGAAAAAACTCCAGTGATGATGATTTAGTTTAGTAAGGTTGCTTATCCTAAAATTGCAAGGGGAAATATTTCCTAGGACTAAGTGAGTTTACAGATGAAAGAGAGGGGTGCCTGGGAGAAAGAGAGTGCATTAGAGAGAAGGTGAACTGAACCAGAGCTGGCTCCTCTGCCCTTATTCATTCTTTGGAGCAATAGAAACCATTTCACAAGTATAAACTTGTATTTTTTCCTATCACCCCAGCAATTCAGTTGCCTCACTTGTAAATTAAGTCCTGATTATTTTTATGTACTTTCTATGACTTGCATTATTGTTTTTTTAAATTGGAGTCTTGCTGTGTCGCCCAGTCTGGAGTGCAGTAACATGCTCACGGCCACTGCAGCCTTGGCTTGCTGGGCTCAGGTGATCCTTCTGCCTCAGTCTTCTGGGTAACTGGAATCACAGGCGTGTGCCACCATGCCTAGTTAATTTTTGATTTATTGTAGAGACAAGGTATCACCAAGTTGCCCAGGCTGGTCTTGAATCCCAGTGCTCAGGTGATCTTCTTGTCTCTGCCTCCCAAAGTGCTGGGATTACAGACTTGAGCCACCACGCCTGGCCTATGACTCACATCTTTAATAGCTGCAGCATTCTGATGTTCAGGAATTCTGATTTTTATTTTATTTTTCGAGTCAAAGTCTCACTCTGTTGCCCAGGCTGGAGGGCAGTAACAAGTTCACAGCCACGGCAGCATCAACCTGCTGGGCTCAGGTGATCCTTCTGCCTCAGCCTTCCAAGTAGCTGGAACTACAGGTGTGCGCCACCACACCCGGCTAATTTTTTGATTTATTGTAGAGATGAGGTCTTGCCAAGTTGCCCAGGCTGGTCTCAAGCCTGTGGGCTCAGGCAATCCTCCCACCTCGGCCTCCCAAAGTGCTGGGATTATAGGTGTGAGCCACTGTGCCTGGTCAGGAATTCTAATTTTTAATTATGAAATAAAGGGATCCTATATTAAGAAGTTCAAAGATGAACGGAAAATTGTTTTCAATTGCTATCATAGTCTGGAGGATAATGTGATAATTCCTGTTTGCATGTATGGAGATCTCCACCTGGTTTCTTATTGTTGTGATTTCTTTTTTTTATTGTTGTGTGAGTATGACTCATTCTTGCTGTTGGTTGGCATATGCTTGAGGAAGGCAAGCTCATCTCAATATTATTTGAATGGTCTGTACATGACTGTATTGACTGGAAGAAAAAAGACAGTCATGCAATATAATCTTAGGTAAAATGAAGAATGATTCTGGGGTTCCCTGCTGGGTTGAATTTCCCTCATCTTTTATTTTCCTTGAATTAACTATTCGGAGACGAGAATTTTGGGAATTTATTGTGGAAAAAGTTTTTTTCAGAGGGATAATGTTATATAAAGGAAATGGTTAGAAGGTAAAATTTAGAATAAATTAAATGTACATGTTTCTGAACCTTAAATTATGCAAATATGTGAAATGGTCAAGTAAATTAAAAGCCATAGCACGTATGAAAAATCCCATTCCATTTATTTCATAAAGCTTTTTATTAACAGGTTTGCCGATATTGTGACTTTGGGCAGTTTTTAAAAGTCTTTCTGCATTACCCAGGCCTTCTGGAAAACATTGGTGGGCCAACCATGGAAACCAGAGGAAGCTTTCCCGCAGTGACTTTTCATTCCCAGAAGGGACTCAAAGGGGCTGTGGAATCTTTTAAAGTAAATATTTCTAGACCGTGAAGATGAACTTTAAAGAGATCCCATACGCTTCCTTCCAGACTGTGACTGTTTCGTGGCCCTGCTGTGTGCTCATTGTTGCTGTACTCGGCTTGTGTTTTCACTGTTATCTGCTCATGTGTATATGTGTGTCTTGCAGTATCTTAGAACTTCTTACGATACAAAGTTGGATCATCTGTTACATTTAATGTTGAAAGAGTGGAATATGGAACTGCCCAAGCTGGTGATCTCTGTCCACGGGGGCATCCAGAACTTCAAGATGCCCTCCAAACTTAAAGAGATCTTCAGCCAAGGTTTGGTCAAAGCTGCAGAGACGACAGGAGCGTGGATAATCACTGAAGGCATCAACACTGGTAAAGCTCGCTTCTTCCTTCCTTGCTTCCTTGCCTGCCTTCCTGCCTTCTTCCCTTTCTTCCTGCCTCCTGGCTCTCTCTCTGTTCTCTTCCCCACTCCTTCCTTCCTCTCTCCCCTCTATTCCCTCCCTTTCTTCCTCCTCTGTGTTCCCTCCCTCCCTTCCTCCATCTCTTTCCCTTCCTCTTCCTCCTCCCTTTCCCTTCCCCTTCCTTCCTTCTTTTCTTTGCTTTTCATTTTTTTCTCCATGTCACTTGATTTCTGCTCTGCACTACTCCCAGGAGATGTGGTGTTGTAAGGGAGCGAGATAACAAGCCTAGTGACTGGAAAATAAACCCCAAAGAGTCATAGATCTTTCCTGGAGCGTGTTTTTGCCATTGTCAAAATACACTTACGTAACGTAGCTTCGGATAAATTCTGGCAAAGAAAATAGTCTTTCCCGAGTTTCAGTTTCAGACTATGGTGAGGTTGGAAGGGACATCAAATCCATGCAAGTCTGTAGTGTGTGTGGGCCCAGACTTTAGCTAAACTCATGTAATCATTGTCAAGTTCTCAGACTTGGGAAATCAGTGACGTGAGTAAAGCTCGCTTGAGTGTATTGGGCATGAGTAGATAATTTCTTCTTTTTTTTTTTAACTACATGATTGCCAATACACTCACTGTCTCACTCTTTATTCTCCTTGAAATCTGACATTCAAGAGCTTTATATATGGCCTTTGAACCTTAATCCTTTGCTTTATTGTTTATAAGTTTATAATCAGTGTAGAGTAAATAGAGTCACCCAGAGACCTTGTATTTATTTTATTTTATTCTTTATTTTACCCAGGAAACTTTTAAAGTATGGATGCCCAGACTCTCCCCCAGATAATTTAGATGCTTTCAGGCTGGAGCTTCTGAAGCGTGCCTGATGTGCATCCAGGGTTGAGAACGAGTGCTCTTAGCAGCCTGTTACTAAAATCTCTTGATTTGGCATGCCCTAGCCAATGTCTCCCATCAAATTCTACCCAGCTTTAAGATCTACACTAAGACCGGGCCCAGTGGCTCACACCTATAATCCCAGCACTTTGGGAGGCCAAGGTGAGAGGACTGCCTGAGCTCAATGATTCAAGACCAGCCTGGGCAACTTGGTGAGACCTCATCTTACAATAAATAAAAAAAAAATTAGCTGGGCATGGTGGTGCATGTCTGTAGTTCCAGCTACTTGGAAGGCTGAGGCAGAAGGATAACCTGAGCCCAGCAGGTCGAGGCTGTGATGGCCATAAGCGTGCCATTGCACTCCAGCCTGGGCGACAGAGTGAGACTCCAACTCAAAAACAAAACAAAACAAAATGATCTATACTAGGTGCCAACACAGCCAAGAAGCAGCCTCTGAATATCTCAACTACAGCTCTTACTTCTGTCTCTTAATTTCTATAGCATTTACTGCCTGGAGTGCGTGGAGCATGTTTATATTTTGCCTACAGTTTAGGATGAGTCTGTGTAGTCACTCTCCTTCCCTGTTGCGTACTAAAGGCCAGGGCCTCCACAACTGCCTAAGCATTTAGCAACAAGCACTGATTAAAAAACAACTTCATAGCTGGGCTCGGTGGCTCAGCCTGTAATCCCGCGCCTTGGGAGACTGAGGTGAGTGGATTGCCTGAGCCCACGGGTTCGAGACCCACCTGGGCAACTTGGTGAGACCTCAGTTCAAGAATCGTTAGAGACCTCATCTCTACAATAAATCAAAAGCCGGGTGTGGTAGCGCACGCCTGTAGTTCCAGCTACTTGGAAGGCTGAGGCGGAAGGATCGCTGGAGCTCAGCAGGCTGAGGCTGCGGTGACCAGGAGCGGCCACTGCACTCTAGTCTGGGCGACAGAGTGAGACTCCAACTCAAGAAAAAAAAAAAGAAAATGTTATATTGCTTCCCATAATGTAAGAATCTCATAACAGTATACTTCCATCCTATGCCCCCTCATTCTTTGTGCTGTTGTTGTCATACCTTTTACTTCTACAGATGTTATAAAGCCCATAATAGATTGCTATTATCTTCACCCTAAACAGTTTCTTTTTTAAAGACATTAAACAAGAAAAATGTCTTTTATAGTTACCATTTCCTGTGCTCTTCATTCCTTTGTGTAAATTCAAGTGTCCATCTGGCATCATTTTCCTTCAGCCTGAACTATTTCCTTCAATATTTCTTGTAGTATAGGGTTATTAGTGGTGAATTCTCTTGGCTTTGGCTTTTCTGAAATGGCTTGATTTTGCCTTCATTTTTGAAGAACATTTTCTCTGAATATAAAATGCTAAGCTGACAATATTTCCCTTTCAGTGCATTAAAGATGCCATTCCACCATGTCTGGTTTGCATTGTTTTTGATAAGAAGCCAGTGTTTCGATAAGAAACCAGTGATCTGGCTGGGCTCGGTGGCTCAGCCTGTAATCCCAGCACTTGGGGAGGCTGAGGCGAGTGGATTGCCTGAGCCTGCAGGTTCGAGACCAGCCTGGGCAACTTGGCAAGACCTTGTCTCTACAATAAATTTAAAAAAAAATTAGCCAGGCATTGTAGCGTGCATCTGTAGTTCCAGCTACTTGGAAGGCTAAGATGGAAGGATTGCCGGAGCCCAGCAGGTCGACGCTGGGGTGGCCGTGAGTGTGCCACTGCACTCTAGCCTGGGCGAAAGAGTGAGACTCAAACTCAAACTCAAACTCAAAAAAAAAAAACACAAAGAAACCAGTGATCTCATCTTTAAGATTTTCTCTTTATTACTAGTTTTCAGAAATTTGATTCTGCAGTACCTTGGTGTGATTTTCTTTGTGTTTATGTTGCTTGGGGCCATGTTGGCCTATAGTTTTCAATAAATTTGGAACACTTTGAAAGTAGAATTAGATAATTACAAAATTACAAATTGTGTTTCATTAATATATATTTCTGAAGGCAAATTAACAGTGTGCAACTACTATTCACAGTTGTTTAACTGATTTTTGTTTTTAACCACGACTTCAGAGATGAGATACAGAGAGAAAGTTTAGGGAGTTGTTCTGTCTGTTCTCCTGCCCAGGTTCTAAAGCATTATAACTATAACTGTATATCTGGTATAACTATAACATATCTGGACTTTGGGAGGCTGAGGCAGGAGGATCACTTGAGTCCAGGAGTTCGAGACCAGACTGGGCAACATATCAAGACCTCGTCTCTACCAAAAAAATAAAATAAAATTAGCCAGATGTGGTGGCGCATGCTTGTAGTCCTGGCTACTCGGGAGGCTGAGGGGAAAGGATCACCAGAGCCCAGGAGGTCGAGACTGTGGTGAGCCATGATCATGCCACTGCACTCTAGCCTGGGTAACAAAGTGAGACTCCAAATTTTAAAAAATGGAAGGGGAAAAAGTCATGTGAATTAATATGTTCTGCATCCTGGCCTTTTCAACATTTTCTCCTGCTTTTATCTTTCTCCTAAGCTTGCTTCTTCTTCAAAAAATTCTCTAAGCATGGCTTATAGTTGAATGCTAATCAGGTCATGAATGAGGTTCACTTCTAAAGTGAGACAGAGTTGTAAATAATTTATCCTAGGTGATATGTTCTGAATTGAATCTTGTTCACATGATGTCTAGCCAGGCAGATAAAATGCTCCAAACAGTAGGGATTACAATACTGATTGACTCTGTGATGATTCCTGATTCTTTGACCAATCCTTATTGATTGGCAAACAAGAATCACTGCACACTATTATTTGCAGGAAGGTCAATGCTTCATTAAAAAGGTCAATGAATAAGGGAACAGGCCAGGCACAGTTGCTCACACCTGTAATCCCTGGACTTTGGGAGGCTGAGGTGGGAAGATTGCTTGAGCCCAAGAGGTCAAGGTTGCACTGAGCTATGGTGGTACCACTACACTCCAGCCTGATAACAGAGTGAGACAGTTAGTTGTCTCAGAGGGAGGGAGGGAGACAAGGAGGGAGAGAGAGAAGGAGGGAGGGAAGGAGAAAAGGAGAGAGGGAGGGAGGACATGAATGAACAGCCCTGTGTAAATGCAGGATAAAACAGGTTTAGGGGCAAATCCTCTCCCTATTGAGCTGTTCATGACTAGTCTTCCTAATCCAAAAATAGCTGTAATTCTTACATTACCAGGAAGCCAGAAAGGAATAAAATTGCCAGGGGCAATGGCTTGTACCTGTAATCCCAGGTAATTTGGGAGGCTGAGGTGGGAAGATTATTTGAGCCCAGGGTTTCAAGATCAGGTTGAGCAACATAGTGATACCTCCACCTCTAAAAAAAAAATAAAGAAGGAAAAGAACAGAAAGAAAGAAAGCAAACATTTAGAGGCTACCTACTATAACCTATGCACTCTACATAGGACTTTACAACATTATTTAATATTCACAACCCTAGGAGGAGGAAATAACAATTATTATTAACTCCATTTTACACATAAGCACAGAGATTCAAGACCCTTGTCCAAAATCACACAGCTGGTAACTGACAGCACTGAGATTTGCATCTAAGTCTGCCTGGCCTCAAAAATCCTTAATTTTCTGCCACACAGGTACACTTAGCTCTGCCTTCCAAAAAGTACTTACTGAGTCAATTACCCTTTGGACTCATGTCAAAAGGTTGGCATTCTCTAAATCACTTTCTTGAATGGGAAAACCCACACTCCCTGTTAGATGATGAGTGTGTGTTCTATCTAGGAGGGAAGAACATAAACAAAGAGCTGTGGACCATTTTCAAAGTATAGAGGTACTGGGCTGGGCGCAGTGACTCACGCTTGTAATCCCAGCACTTTAGGAGGCAGAGGCGAGAGAGGACTGCCTGAATCCAGGGGTTCAAGAGCAGCCTGGGCAACTTGGCAAGACTTCTTCTCTCCAATTAAAAAAAAAATAGCCAGGCGTAGTGGTGCGCACCTGTAGTTCTAGCTACTTGAAAGGCTGAGGGGGAAGAATCACCTGAGCCCAGCAGGTCGAGGCTGCATGGCGCTGCATTCCAGCCTGGGCGACAGAGTGAGACTCCAACTCAAAAACAAAAACAAAGCATGTGCTAGCGAAACTTAATTTGTGAGAGTAGACCAAATGTTTTTCATTTTTGTTTTTGTGAGACAGGGCCTCACTCTATTGCCCAGGCTAAAATGCAGAGGTGTGATCATAGCTCACTGCAACCTTGAGGTCCTGGGTTTAAGTGATCATCCCGTTTCAGCCTCCCAAGCAGTTGGTACTACAGGCACACACCACCATGTCTGGCTAATTTTTCAAAATTTTTGTAGAGATGGAATCTCACTATGTTGCCCAGACTGGTCTTCAAATCCTGACCTCAAGCTATCTTGCTGCCTTGGCCTCCCAAAATGCTGGGATCATAGGAGTGAGCCACCACAGCCCAGAAGTGGACAAAATGTTTTGATTCTTTACAGATTTTTGCCTGAGCTCCAGCCCTAGGACAGTATTTAATACAATGTTTTGGTTTTTGTTTGTTTTTTAGTTTTTTTTAGAAGCAGGGCCTTGTTCTATCTCCCAGACTGGAGGGCAGTGGTACAATCATAGCTCACTGCAGTCTTGAACTCTTGGGCTCAAGAGATCCTCCCTCCTCAGCATCTTGAATAGCTAGGACTACAGGCACATAACACCACGCCAAACTAGTTTTTTTTGTTTTGTTTTGTTTTGTTTTTGTAGAGACAGGGTCTTGCTATGTTGCCTAGGCTGGTCTCAAACTCCCAGCCTCAAGCGATCCTCCCACCTTGGCCTCCCAAGGTGTTGAGATTACAGACGTGAGCCACCACGCCTGGCCTGTTTTTATATTTATCATTTTTTCCAGATCTATGAGGGTTATTGCACAGTGGTGCAATAAAAGATCTCTTGACCAGAAGTCAGGAGACCTCAGCTATATTTCTGACTCTGTCACTTTCTCTCTCTTTTTAAAATGAGGTTTCTAGCCAACCACCTGCCACCTCTAGCTTTATGACCTTAGACAAGTACTTTACCTTCTCTGAGTTTCCATTTTCTTAGCTATAAGATGAGGAATTTGGACTAGAAAATTTCTAACATTCTGTGTCTATGATGACAGAAATCTTAAAATAGAGGCTGGAGGGTTTTGAAGGAAACCAACCCCTTATGTTTTGAGATTATATTCATCCAGACCAGTTTTATCTAAATGGCTGTTTTTACTCTCAGTTTTCCCTGAAGCTCTGGAGTAAAACAACAAAAAAATTTTTTTTGAGTCAGAGTCTCACTCTGTTGCCCAAGCTGGAGTGCAGTGGCATGCTCACGGCAATCCCAGCATCGACTTGCTGGGCTCCAGCAATCCTTCCTCCTCAGCTTTCCAAATAGCTGGAACTGCTGACATGCACCACCACGCCCAGCTAATTTTTTGATATATTATAGAGACGAGACCTCACCAAGTTGCCCAGGCTGGTCTCGAACCCCTGAGCTCAGGCAATCCTCTCGTCTTGGCCTCCCAAAGTGCTGGAACTACAGGCTTGAGCCACCGCACCTAGCCTACAACAAATATTTTTAAATTTAACAGAATCTAGATGAGAAAGTGGGACACATGAAAAAATAAATGGCATTACATGGTAATTAAGACTAAATGAGCTAGGAGTGGCGGCTCATGCCTGTAATCCTAGCACTTTGGGAGGCAGAGGCAAAAGGATTGCCTGAGCCCAGGGGTTTGAGACAGCCATGGGCAACTTGGCAAGACCTCATCTCTACAATAAATAAAAAAATTAGCTGGTTGTGGTGGCCTATGCCCATGGTTCCAGCTACTTGGAAGGCTGAGGCAGAAGGATCACATGAGCCCAGCAGGTTGGGGCTGCGGTGGCTGTGATCATGCCACTGCACTCCAGCCTTGGTGACAGAGTAAGACTCTGACTAAAAAAAGAAAAAAGAAGAAGACTAAATGAAATCATACTTGTAAGTTCCTAGCAAGGTATACCACTCATAGTAGGCACTAAGAAACGCTAGTTGCGTGATCCTGTTTTTTCCTCTGCTATCACACCCTTCTCTAATTAACCCTGTATTAAAATGTATTTCACTTCTCTCAATCCTATATTCCCGGGTCTCCTTTTGATCTTCCTGCACCCTTCTCCTGCCTCCATCATCCTCCCAAAAGGAATGACTCACACTCACCTCCAGAGTAATAGCCCCTGTTGTTGCCATCAGACTATGCCAAACACACTCACACCAGGGCCAGAACGTGAGTCTGTTCCTTGTTTCTCAGGCCAAACAGAGGCTGCTTGGGTGCCGTATACTCTCTTGCATTTCCTTCTTTGAAGTATCCTCTATTTTCCTGGACTCACTGTTAATATTTAATTGCCAGTTTACAATGTACAAAGGTTGGTAAGCAGGATTCCAAACTTTAAAATCTATTTCATGTACCCAGAGGCCATAGGGAAAAGAGGGGGTGTCTTATGCTTAGTGCCCTAACAGGCAATTATTTTCTATCATCTTCTTATTGAGTAACCACCATACCTAAATTCAAAGAGCTGATAATTTAGGAGGCACAAAGATGGTTGATTGCACTTTTCAGATATCCTAAGTACTTATGAGCAAGTTAGAAGCTTGATGTAACTAGGTGAGTGATAGGCAGAAGTTTTCCTTCTGGACATAGCTTTAGGAGAGGAGAGGGGGAGGGCTGCCTGGAGGTGGTTTCTGCCCCTCAGCTCTGATAGTACTTGTCCTTTTTCTACAGGAGGCTGGATCCCTTCCAACAGAACCAGAACCTTAAGGGCTTTGAATATTGAACTGTAAGTCTCAAGCCAGCAGGTTCCATGCCATAATCATTTTGGCACTCCCAAGCACAACCCTTGGCAGGAAACAGAACTTAAGTATGTGTTTAATACTGAATAAGAAGTAGGCTTTTATTGCCCTTTAAATGTGTGGCAGATAGACTCCATGGTAGCCTCCATGAGCCTGCCTCCTAGTATTTATGCCTTTCTGTGATACCCTCCCCTTGAGTGTGGGCAGGACCTGTGACTTGATTCTAACTAATAGAATATGGTATGGGTGATAGGATTTTACTCCCACAATCATGTTTATATAAGACTCTAACTGGGCAAAAAGCAAAAAAATAGACAAATGGGACTATATCAAAATTTAAATCTTTGAAGGAAACAATCAACAGAATGAAAAGGCAACATACAAAATGAGAGAAAATATATCTGATAAGCGGTTAATATCCAAAATATATAAGGAACTCCTACAACTCAATAACAACAAAAAATGAATATCACTATTAAAAAGTGGGTGAAGGCCTTGAAAAGATATTACTCCAAAGAAAACATTAAAATGGCCAACAAGCATGTAAAAAGATATTCAACATCACTAATCATCAGGGAAATGCAAATTAAAACTACAGTATCACCTCACACTCATTGGGATGACCACTATATTTAAAATATGACAAGTACTAGTGATGATGTAGAGAAACTGGAATCTTTGTACACTGTTACTGAGAGTGTAAAATGGTACAGCTGCTATGGAAAACAGGATGAAGATTCCTCAAAATATTAAAAATTGAACTACCATAGGATCCAGCAAATCACTTCTGGGTATATATCAGAAAGAAATGAAAACAGGATCTTGAATAGATGTTTGTACATTCATGTTCACAGCAGCATTACTCACAAAGCCAAGAAATGAAAACAACCTAAACATCCATCAATTAAAGAATGGATAAAGAAAATGTAGTGTGTATCCATACAATGAAATATTATTCAACCCTAAAAAAGAAGGAAATCCTATCCCCTGCTATAACATGAATGAATCTTGAGGACATTATGCTAAGTGAAATAAGCCAGTCACAAAAAAAGACAAATTCTGCATGATTCCACTTATATGAGGTATCAAAGTAGTTAAAATTCATAGAAACAGAAAGTAGAACGTGATTACCAGGGACTGAGAGGAAGGGAAAATGGGAAGTTATTATTTAATGGTACAGTTTCAGTTTTGCAAGATGAAAATGTTCTGGAGCTCTATCACACAACAGTGCACATATAGTCAACACTACGGTACTGTACATTTAAAAATGGTTAAGATGTGTGTAGTTTCTGTCACTCAGGAGGCTGAGGCAGAAGGATCACTTGAATCCTGGAGTTTGAGACTGCAGTGAGCTATGATCATGCCTGTTAATAAGCACTGCACTCCAGCAAGCAAGCAAGAAAGCCAGGGAGGAAGGAGGGGAGGATGGAGGGAGGGAGGGAGGGAGATTAAGATGATATATTTTATATTATGTGTTTTTTTACCATGATAAAAAAAACTAAAGACTCTATCTTGCTAGCAGAATATTCTAGAGACGCCTTGCTGGCTTGATGAAGTAGACAGCCATATTGGGGAATCTCAGGTGACAAAGAATTGCAGGCAGCATCTAGAAACTGCAGGTGGCCACTAGGAGCAGAGGGCAGTATCCAGCAGACACCCAGCAAGAAGCCAAGGCTTCCTTCAGTCAAGGAAATGAATTCAGCCAAGACCAACAACTTGGTGAGGTTGGAAGTTGATTGTTCCTTGGTCACATCTCAATATGAGAATGTAGCCTGCCTAACACCTTGAGCAGAAACCCAGCTCAACCATGCCTGGACTCCTGACCCACAGAAACTGTGATAACACATGTGTGTTATTTTAAGCCACTAAGTTTGTGGTAATTTGTTATGTGGCAATAGATAACAAACACAAAATGGATGGCATAAGATAACTTGCTTTCAAATAACTGATTTCTGGTGACATGGTCCAAGTGAGATAGCTAAAAGAACCTTTTGGGCCTTTCTTTGTGGAACCTTGAAACAATAAAAAGTGTTCATGGTGAAGAGTAGCGGCCCTCGGGCTAATAAACCAGTGTTAAGTCATAAACATTCATAGCTCTATCACATCCTAGCTTTGCCAACTCTGTAACCCCTGTGAGACTCAGGTTCTTTCAACTGTAAAGGTGGAGTTAACATTACCTATTTCACAAGACAGTTGTAAGGATCAAGTGAGACAAAGAATGCAAAACACCTGGGACAGGGCCTTGGCTGGTTGCCTTCATCCTACTCTTCCCCTACTAAGTCCCCCTGTTATAGGAATTCTCTTTCTCACAAAGGTTCAATTCCATTGTAGTAAACTACACACACATATCTCTCGCCCTTTTTTTTTTTTTTTTTTTGAGTTGGAGTCTCACTCTGTCGCCTAGGCACGCTCATGGACACCACAGCCTCGACCTGCTGGGCTCAGGCAATCCTTCCGCTTCTGCCTTCCAAGTAGCTGGAAGCACAGGCACGTGCCACCATGCCCAGCTAATTTTTCTTGAGTTATTGTAGAGATGACATCTCGCCATGTTACCCAGGTTGGTCTGGAACCCACGGGCTCAGGCAATCCTCTCACCTTGGCCTCCCAAAGTGCTGGGATTATAGGTGTGAGCCACCATGCCCGTCCTACACACACACCTCTAAAAGTAATCTGTATACCCTGAGGGCTGGTTTTAAAACTTGGTCAGCCTTTATAACCTCCTTGTACCTAGCATAAGATCCAGTAAATGCTTGTTGACCTGTTGACTCATTAACCAAATAAAAGTTTTCAAATGCTAGGCAGTTAATCCCTTTTTAATTCTGTTTTAAATATAAATTTTAGTATCAAGAGGGAGTCATGACCCAGAGGAACTCAAATCACTCTATGAAAAAGATACCTGCACATGTATCTTTATGGCTGCATAGTTCACAATAGCAAGAACATGCTGCCCATTGAAAGAGGACTGGATTTAAAAAATGTGGTACATATACACAATGGAATACTACACAGCCATAAAGAAGGACAAAATTATGAACTTCACAGCAACTTGGATGGACTTAGAGTCTGTAATACCAAGTGATCTATCACAGAAACAAAGAACTGAGTATCACATGTTCTCACTCACAAGTGGACACTGAACAATTATCATAATACTATAAGAAAAGGAATGGCA